>JAPYYV010004584.1:0-18406 GCA_030522625.1 Copidosoma aretas
GCAAAAAATACGCCGACGTCCTGGCCCTTATGAAGAAGGTTGACGTGGTCGGGCTAGGGGCGAGGGTCGGGTCTGTCAGGGAAACGAGGGCGGGTGGTGGCCTGGTTGAACTGAGGGACACGGCCTCCGAGAGCCGCGATGCGTTCGCCGCGGCGTTGAAAGACGCTGTGGCGGAATCTGGCGGCGTTAAGACTCTCGCTCCACGCCAGACCTGGGAGGTCAGGGATGTGGACCCCACCGTGACTGCTGAAGAGGTAATCGCTGCATTTGGCAAGGAGGCGATGCCTGACGTGGTCGTCCGGCTGTCAGCGGGCATTGTTAGGGGAAACCGCGTGGCCTACGTGGAGGCCCCAGCGTCGGCGGCGGAATGAATTCAGAGGAAATTGCGCTGATGCTGCAGGTGAACCTCAATAGGACCGTGCTTGCGCATGACTTGCTGGACCAGTACGTGCGAGACCGGGGTTTGTACATGCTCTTTATCAATGAGCCGTCCCGCACATTACCGGGTCGTTGCTGGTACAGCGACAGGACTGGATGCGCGGCCATCCTGGTACGCAGTGACAAGTTTCCCGTCTCTAATACCGGAGGCGGAGCAGGGTTTGTGTGGATCACGTGTGGACACGTGACCTATATAAGCTGTTACATATTCCCTAACATAGCGTTTGGCGTATTTGGAGAGCGGCTCGCCGAACATGAAGATGCTGTTCGCATGTGCAGGGAGAGTGGTAAAGTGGTCCTGGCTGGCGACTTTAACTCCAAGGCCACCGCTTGGGGAGAGCCGAGAACCGACTCCAGAGGACGGGCAGTGCTTGAGATGGCCACAAGGCTTGATCTCACTGTCAGGTGGCCCGGCAACAGGGGCACGATCATTGACCTGAGGCTCGCAACGCCACGTGTAGCGGCAAGAATGTCTGACTGGAAGGTCCTGGAGGAGTACACAGCAGTCTATCACCAGTATGTCTCCTTCGTGATGAGCGAAGAAAACCGTGCGTATCCACGCGAAGCGCCTCGAAGGCGATCTGCTGGGTAAAACGTGGCAAAACTTAATCGAGATGCGCTGCGGGAAGCCATAGCAGACGCACCACCTCTTGCTCAGCTAAATAACATCTCAGACACGGCAGAAGCTGAGGCGCTAGTGGAGAGCACCATGAAACGAGCCAAGGAATGGTGTGACGCGTGTATGCCAAAAAGGAACACCAGACGAGGGCGGCGGTCGAGCAACTGGTGGACGGTCGAGATCGCCGACCTGCGCGGGGAGGCGCAGCATCTTCGGCATGTTGCTCAGCGACATAGAAGCCGTGCGGACGCGGAGGTGGCTGCTGCTGCGTACAGGAAAGCGAAAACGTACCTGGTAAGGGCAATTAAGGAGAGCAAGAACCGGTGTTGGCGCGAACTCATTGCAGAGGTGGACACAGACACGTGGGATCTGGGATATCGAGTCACGCTGAAAAGACTGCGCGGTGCCGATCCTGTGGCCCCGATGGAGCCTGCCTTTTTAGAGAGCGTGGTCTCCTGCCTCTTCCCGAAACACTCTGGGGAGAGTCGAAAGTGCATCAGAGGGGAAGAAGTCCCTCTCTTTACGCTTGATAAATTGAGGACGGCTGTGTCGGGGACGCCTGGTCGAAGGGCCCCTGGTCCCGACGCGACGGGGTGCCAGCCGAAGTCCTCAAGGTCATTGCCGCGGAAAAGCCACACGTTCTGCTGGACATGTTCAACGCGTGTCTGCGCGTCGGTGTGTTCAGTGGACGTTGGAAGATCCAAAGGTTCGTCCTTCTGGATACAGAAAAACCACCCCCCTGGTCCCGTCGTCATTTCAGCCGCTGTTTATGCTGGACACTGCGGGAAAATTGTTCGAGAGGCTGATCCGAACTCGCATACGATAGGTAACCAGCCTTTTGGACAACCAGTGTGGGTTTCGTCAGGGTCGTTCGACGGTCATGGCTGTGGGCGAGGTGCTAGAGGCGGTCAAAAAAGCCTTAAAAGGATCCTTGATAGCTCTCTTCAGGATCTTTTTCTCCGGTACGACACTAAGGTGGGACAGAGGGAGAGGCGTCTGACGTCGGGGGTTGCGCAGGGCTTTGCACTGGGCCCGGTTCTCTGAAACTACGTCTACGATGATCTGTTGCGCCTGAAAATGCCTACGGGGGTCGGCCTGACGGGTTTCGCTGATGACATCGCGTTGCACGTCACGGCAAGATCCCGCGAGAAGGCCGAGCGCAAGATAGGATGGGCGGTCGCGATAGTGGCGGAGTGGTTGCGGGATCACGGTTTTGAACTGGCGATCCAAAAGACGGAAATGGTTGTTCTCACCAGGCAGAGATGGTTCGGCACGGTTTTTCCGCGTGAACGTTGTGGGTGAGAAGATATGCGCGAGCACGGTGGTGCGCTACCTGGAAGTGTGGGTCGACTCTCAGCTCACCTTCTGGGAGCACATCAAGAGAGTAGCGGAAAAAGCTGCCAAGATTGCAGGAGCGTTGCCTCGGCTGATGCCGAATGTTGTTGGCCCGCGAGAGGCTTAAAGACAGCTTATGGCGTCGGTCGCTGACTCGATACTACCATACGGCTCAGAGGTATGGGTGGATGAACTGTCGAGACGGGATGTCCGTAGAAAGCTTAACTCACTACAGTGTCTCGGATCTCACCGGATCGCGTGCGCCTACCGCACGGTTTCCTCCGCAGCTGTTATGGTAATTGCTCGAACGATCCTCGTTGTGTTGTTGGCCCTCGAGCGCAGGAAGAAATTTCTGTCTCCTGGTGCCCAAAATGATGACGACAGGCGGGAGGAAACGTTGACGACGTGGCAGCGGGAGTAGGAGAAGGCCGTTGTGGGCAGATGGACGCACCGGCTGATTACTGACCTGCGGCCGTGGATGGAGCGACACCATGGTGAGGTCAATTACTTCCTCACCCAGTTCCTCTCCGGAACGGTCAGTTTAATGCCTATCTCTATCGGATGGCGGTAAAAGCATCTCCCAGATGCGACTACTGCCCTCTGATGGATGATACCGTCGATCATACGTTCTTCGTGTGCGCAAGGTGGCACCGAGAGCGCGAGATTCTGGCGGACTGTCTGGGCATGGTACCCACGCCCGAAAACATCGTCCTCTAGATGCTTAGCACCAACGACGCATGAAGGGCTGTGAACTACTGTGTCCAGGCGGTTATCCGCTTGAAAAAGGATGAAGAGAGGGCCGCTGAACGCTGAGTGGGGGCCCCCACGTAGGGGGTGCCCTGGGTTGCGCGGCCATTGAGAAGGCAGGATAATTCGTGCGTATCCACGCTGTGCTGAGCCTCGTGGCTTATCAGCAAGGACAAGCACTGACTTGAAAACAGGCGTTCGCAAAACAAACCTGCGGTGAGGCTGAACAAGGATGCTGCCCTTTAGGGACCTCACGTCCTTCTCAGGGCGAGTGTAGAGCGTCGCTCGTGCAGATCTAAGCTGCTCTGACGGCACAGTCGTTATCAGCAAGGAGACTTCCGTCGCCCAAAGGCTGGCGGATTGAAAGGTTGGTGGAACAAAAGCCACGCTGCATAGGGGGTTATTTAGTGGGTATTACTGAATCCTTTCCGATGGAATTTTTTTTTTTTTTTTCATTAGAGGGACTTACGTTGAGTCCTACACTACTGTAGACCCTGCGGTGTGCGTAAGTGCATTTTTCCTTCTACCACAAAAGAAAAAAAAAAAAAAATTATTGATACTGCTAAATATAGATCTCCTTCTCTTGATATTGCTACTACTGATACTAGTACTTCTACAACGACTTGTTTAACTACTTCTTCTACTACTACTACAACTACGACTACTACTACTATTACTACTACTAAATCTCTATGTTCTACTACAACTTTTTGAGCTACTCCTGCTGCTGCTACTGCGACGACTACTACTAGTACTTCTACTACTACTACTGAACTACTGCTGATACTACTACTGCTACTACTACTACTACTACTATTTCTACTACCACTTCTACTACTGATACGACTACTGTTAAGATTCATTAGTGTAATGTTTATAGTCAGCTTATAAATTTATGTTTAACATAGATCCTTATTGTCACTTTCACTTGATACTTAACTCTTGCATTAAGTCGACAGTCGGTAACTTAAATCACTCTTGCTAATAACGAAAGAATAATAAGTCGCGCCGGTTCTTATACTCGGTTAATCCAAAAAAAAAAACATCAAAGAGATTTTTGATTCTGTTAGTAACTGTAATGCAACAACTTGCCTTTGTGATCATGTATCCTGTTGCTCAGTTGTAATGAAGAGAATGAATCTCGTTAATTTAATCACACGTGTTCGTGCTCCTTTAATTATCCTCTCACTTTAATGATAACGGGAGAATTTCAATAGATTATGGGTTCTTCATGCCATCTACTGTCGTAAGTTAAAACTTTGTGTAAGAGGTTAAGTGTTGCTAGGAAACCATTGCTGTTAGAATGGATTTCGCAAAACATGTAAAGCCCTTAGTTGGTGAAAGAGATTGGCTGATCTGAAAATGGAAAATGCGCCATTTTCTTGACTACCACGAGGGTGCACTTGACGTAATCGACAGAAAGCTAGTCAAGCTAGAGCCACTTGATCGAGATGCAGATGAAGATGCAAAGAAGGAACACAAACCGAAGAGTGACCTGTACAAAAAAGAAAGCAGCTATGCAAAATCAATGATCACCAGTGCTGTGACTGATGTGATTTATCAAAAAATCATGGACAAGGAGTCGACCCATGAAGCTTGGAAAGCGCTGAAATCTTAGTTTGAGGCCACGTCAGAGGACCAGATGTTCAGAATCTGCAAAGAGTTATTTTCTTTTGGCTGGACACTAGGCGAGGATGTTTTAATTCATGTCGCCAAGCTGAGAAACTTGTGGATTGAGCTGAACATTGGTCTAAAAAAACAAGGACAAAGCAGAGCTACCTGACCTGCTTTTATCATGCAAGACTCTGTACATCCTCCCTAGCTGCTTTGACTCATTCAAATCAAGTTGATGATGATTACTAAGGCAGAGGATAAGACTTTTGATGACTTGGCTACGCAGTTGTGTGTCTTCAAAAGAAACTTGGTTAGAAAACCAGAGGACAAGGCCTCTTATAGTGCATTGAAGGCAGAGACACATAATGCAAAAGAAAACAAGAAGAAGCAAAAGAAGTTTTTCTGTCACTATTGTCACACAGAAGGGCACTGGGTACGCAGCTGTCATAAGTGGATAGCTGACAGTAATCCACAAAAACCAAAAAAGGACCAATCAGAAAAAACACTAGTTACGGCAGTAACCCAAATAGCTCATACTGCTAGTGTGAACGCTACAAGCACCTTATCGACGAGCTGGTGGGTAGACAGTGGTGCAACAAGGCATATGACAAACAGCGCTGAGTACTTTAAGGACTTTACACAGCTTGCAAATTTGCAAATCTACACATAGTTACCGCAGCGGGCAAGGAGCCGCTGGCGGCCCTCGGACAGGGAAGTATAGACTTCTTGTCAGAGATTGACGGCAAGATTACAAAAGTGACTCTCCGAAATGTGTGGTACGTACCAAGTGTGTCAGGAATTTATTTTCAGTTCTCACAGCGCTTGATAGTAATCCTTGCAGCGTCTTCCAGAAACGGTAACTGAGTGCAAACTAACAGTAAATAGTAAACCAGTCCTAAAAGAATATCGTTAGATAAATGGTACGCTTCATAGGATAAATATGACGCCGTTAAGTCCTGAGAAAAGGGTAGAAGTTAACCTAGTGGCTAATGAAAAATCCTTAATGCTACAGCTCCATTATGAATGATTGGGTCATCAGGACAAAAGGCACGTAAATGACCTGCTCAAGCGTGAGCTGAACATTGAGGTCGAGCTAGACAGAGAGCCTGTGAGCTTTGTACTTATGGCAAAGCTCATTGCCTACCCTATGGAACCAGGAAACTTACAAGCTCACCAGACGAGCTCATCTCATGTGACATAGTAGGTCCTTTTTAACTCATTTGGAATAAACAGATACTATCTGAAGTTCAAGGATGGATTCACAAAGTATAGGTATGGTTATTTTCTCAAGGAAAAATCCCAAGCAAAAGTTGCACTGGAAAGCATGCTGGCTCATGCCAAGCAGCGTGGACATACTGTAAAAGAACTGCTAAGCGATGGAGGTGGAGAGTTCGATACCTCAGAAGTAAAGAAGACACTGTCAAACTATGGCGTTACACAGAGACTCACAGCCCCTTACACACCCCAGCAAAACGGTGCAAGCGAAAGGTACAACAGGACAGTAATAGAGATAGCCAGAACCTTCAAGTACTTAAGTAAGGAGGCCAAGCTTCCAGATGATCTGTGGGCTGAGTTGGTCAGCACAGCCGTATACGTTCTGAATAGAGTTGGAATGTTGTCCATTGAGGGAAATAGTCCCCATAAGCTCTGGCTTTTAAAAAAGCCAAGGATCAGGCACACGAGAAAAGTTGGCTTACTATGTAACGTTCACATACCATCACAAAAAAGAAGAAAAATGGATTAAAAGGCTGTCAAAGGCATCTTCATAGGCTACGATGGAGACGAGAGGTATAGAATCTATCTTCAGAATGAATCTAAGGTGATCACGTCGAGGGACGTCCAGTTTCAGGAAAGTGTTGATAACTGCTCCAGTGAAGCTCTGCTGCCATTCAAAGAACTAGAGCCTTGCAAACAAGACAATCACATGGATGAAACTCCGAGTAACCTTGCAAGTGATAGCGACTCTGGCAGTAACTGTGGTTCTAGCAAGACACAAGAAAAGGAAAACAAGGATACGCCTGACCCAGAAAAAAGAGTTCTAAGAGATCGCTTAATGCTTAAGAAGCCTGTTCACTATGAAGACATTGTTATGAGCATAGAGGTCCCTTTTCTTGGCAGAGATGATCCAGACACTTTTGAAGATGCCGTGCAATATAAACATTCTCTAAAATGGAAGGAAGCAATGGACCAAGAGATGAGATCACTCCGAGAAAATGAGACTTGGAGTCTTGTTAGCCTGCCGGCTGGCGCTAACTCAATACCCAATAAGTGGACCTATCGTACCAAGAGAAACCCCGATGCATCAGTGGACAAGTATAAGGCGAGACTGGTCATCAATGGGTTCAAGTATCAGAAAGGCATAGATTACAACCAAACCTTTAGTCCAGTGGCTAAATTGGCAGCGATAAGGTCAGTATTAAGCGTGGCAGCCAGCGAGCTTATAAAGTTAACCCATTTTGATATTTCAACGGCATTCCTATATGGCGATTTAGAAGAAAAAATTTACATGGCTAAGTCAGACAGCTATAAAAACAAATCATCACAAGTTCGTCCACTCAAAAAAAGCCTGTACAGCCTGAAACAGGCACTAAGGTGTTGGTTTAGCAAATTTGACCAATATCTTCTAAAACTGGATTTTAAGGCAAGCGATGCTGATCCCTTTCTATTCACCAAGGAGGAAGGCGGGGATTAACTTATTCTAGTCCTGTTGGTGGTCGATGGTTTGGTTGGATCGTCAAATAAAGAATGCCTGGAAATCTTTCTTGAATATCTGAGGAAGGAGTTCAAGATAGTGTACAAAAGGCCACCTACTTTCTGGGACTAGAAATAAGTCAGACAAACGAAGAGTTGAAGGTAAGCCAAACTGCATACTCCAGAAAAATTCTAAGCCGCTTTAATTTTTCTGATTGTTAGTCGGTTACCACTCCCATGATAGAAAATGCTAAAACATTAGAAGCAGGGAAAGCTGCCCAAGAGACAAACTTTCTGTATAGACAAGCAGTAAGAGCCCTTATGTACTTGATGGTCGGGACCAGACCTGATCTTGCATTCATTATAGGTTTTTTGTCAAGGTATCTGGACAGCCCTTACACTGAAAATGTCGCACAAGTGAAAAAAGTACTGACATGCATATCAGGAACACTAAGCATGGGAATAGTGTATAAAAAATCGTCAAGGAAAACCGCAATAGAGTGCTACAGTGACTCAGACTTTGGTGAATGCACTCAGTCAAGTCGCTCAACCACAGAAGTTGTCATCATAAGCGCAGGTAGAGCTATAACATGGCTCAATCAACGACAAGCCATGGTAGCAACTTCGACAACAAAGGTTGAAACAGTGGCTGCCACCGAAGCTACAAAAGAAATCATTTGGCTTTCAAGGCTACTCAGAGGAATAACTAAGCCAGACTACGTGCCAACCCTTTAAGTTGACAGCTCAGCTGCTGTCAAGCTATTCCAAAACCCAGAGTTTCATCGAAGAACAAAGCATACTGTCATCAAATACTTTTTTGTCAGAGAAAAAGTTTTGGAAAAATAAATCTCTGTCGAACAAATCTTAAGAGAGCAGCAAGTTGCTGACATCATGACAAAACCGTTGTCCTAAGTGCGTTTAAAGTTTCTGTGTGACAAAATAAGACTGCGCCTTTAGTGTTTACTGACTCCAAGTTCTTTTGATCTGACTATGAACCAACAAGGGAAAGTGTTATGATTAATGAGTGTTATATTTATAGTCAGCTTATAAATTTATGTTCAACTTAGATCTGTATCGTCACTTTACCTTGATACTTCACTCTTGCATTTAGTTGACGGTCGGTAACTTGAATCACTCTTGCTAATTACAAAAGAATAATAAGTGGCGCCAGTCGTTCTACTCGGTTAAAAAAAAAAACGTTAAGTAGATTTTTGATTCCGCGAGTGACTGTAACGCAACAACGTGACGTTGTGCTCATGGATCCCGTTACTCAGTTGTACTTAATAAAATGAATCTCGTCAATTCAATTACGCGTGTTCGGGCTCCTTTAATTATCCTCTCACTTTAACGATAATGGAATTATTTGTTTTTGCTACCATCTGTATCAAGTCAAGACTGTATATTATATAATCTTTTAGAACTTTGCTTTTTATGACTGAAAATATGTGTAGTACTACGCACTTGTAAGATTACAAAGGTTTGCTATACGTACAATAACGAATACCAACTGCTACACCTGGTCAGTTCGATTATGCTACAGTCAAATTTCAGCTTTTCACAAAACCCGCTTAACAAGCATCAATGAGGTTGTATCACAAACAAGTTTTGGCCTGTAGAGGCGCTGCCGATCACATTCAAGATTGTGTCTACGCGTATGCAAAGTATACATATAGTTTGTTTAGTATGCATACGTAACAAGCATATATATGTATGCTTTGCATACGCGTAGACGCCATAGATAATATGGCCAGCAGTGCCGCTATGGGCCAAAGCTTGTCTGCCATACAACCTCATGAAGTGCTTACTAAAAGATCTCTTCTGTATATCATATTATAGACACATAACTTTTACATACTGTTCCATCTATATTGTTTTAATTTAAAACTTACTGATATTATGCGTTTTACTGTGTGGTCCTTAATATTCTTTGTAGCAAATACTATTACATTAATTCATTATGATGATTCCAATAATACATTTGTATCACTAACGGTGATACATTCCTTACTTTTTATTCAATACTGACGCGGGAAACGTTTTAAAAAATAAGTCACTCGATAAAGGGTAAAATCATTTACGGCATAAACAGCCCATTTATTCTTGCATACACAATTAAACATTTTTTAATTTTACATATTTACTTTTAATGTTTTTTATACATTGAACTTCTTGGGTCCACCTGACATTAACATTATGCAAACAATATCATTACACTACTATTATCTTGCAAAGTAGCACCTATGAACAAATCACATTTATTTTTATACAAATACTGCATAACGCATACCCGAGTGATAAAAGGGGATTCAAATATACCGTTAACAAAATTTTATAGAACACTGATCAACTTGTTCAGAGACGCCGCTTTTTATCTTTACGCATTTGGTTAAAACAGTAAAAAAATTATGTTCGGATCTAACACACTTCTTAATGAAACGTACATTTATGTATATGGTAAATAGGTACCGTGAGCAGGTTTGATTTTTCGCCCTGTACAAATCTACAATACATCTGTTCCCACAAGAAAACAAAGTTGTCTGCAATTAACATCATACTGATTATAAAAATGTTTTTTTTATATTCTGGTACGTGCAGACATAAATTACGTTTCCTTTAATGAGAAAATATTGAAATTCATATTACTGATTAATAAAAAATTGGATACTTAAAACATACGTTATTAAGAAACTGCTTATGGGGGAAACATTATACATTATGTTTTTTTTTATCCCGCTAGATTCACTTTAAATTGAGAGGAAGCAACATAAAAGTATCCATATTTCAAAAGTAGAAGGTAAACATAGAATTTTCCGAGATATCAGGATCAAATAAGACTAACCAATATCACAAGAGGACTGGGAAATCGATTTTTTCCATTGTATAGATTATAAAGCAGTATTTTATGTAATTAATAATATCAAAGTATAAAAGAACGCATTAAGACAAAGTTCTTTGTACAAATTATGACAAAAAGAGTGCCCTTTATAAAACCTCTAAAGTCGTACCATCATACACGATTATACCTTCATAAAACATTACGTACATACGCTTACATGTTATTACCAAAGATTTTTCAATGTAGCTATATTACACGTCAATTAAAACAATTACACAAGCTAAAGCACGTTCGCTCTTTATAAGCCAATTGTTTCAAAATAAATACTACAAAACAATAACCTTACACAGGTCAGATATTTCTCATTATTTAAATTTATATCGCTTATGACACATATTAGTTACATCACAAGTTTTTGAGTGATTCTTGCCCTGGAAATTTTTTACTAGAAAACCAATTTTGGCACCTCGTAAGCTTACTACGATTGTGTTGAAAAAACAGTATTATTCTTACAGTCCGAAAGATATATCGATACGTTTCCAATTCTACTCTCTACATAGTTATACCGCTGATGATACATTATTTAAATCACAAGTTTTTTACTGATTCTTTCTCTGGAAAATTGTTCTCCAAAAAACCAATTGTAGCGCCTCGTAAGCACACTACAATTGTGTTGGAAAGACGGTGTTATTTATACAGTACACAAAATATTATTATGTTTAAAATCCTCCTCTCTATACAGTTATGACGCTCATGACACATTATTTTATTCACAAGCTTTTTAGTGATTTTTTCTCTAAGTATTTTTTACTAGAAAACAATATGTAGCGCCTTGTAAGCTTACTACAATTGTATTAAAAAGACGGTATTATTCTTCCAGTACAACATATATATTGATACTTTGAAAATCCTTCTCTCTATAAAGTTATAACTATAGACTTTACTCTCTTGTAATTTCCCAAATGTTTTTCGAAATAATTATTTTGTAGAAGCTGATACTGTATAAAGGTGTGTTATAGTAGTGAAAATATGAAAGTACAACGGTTTCACACTTTGCACGATTTATACTGTCTGCTATAAGAACTACATTAGACAACAAATTTAATCCACAGAACTTGTGAAGATTCGTGTTTGGATGAAAAGATTATCTAATTTTTAATTTCCGTACCTTGGTCGAAAATTAAGAATTATAAACGAATTGCGGTGTATACACGAAAAATAGTAGATGCACACGATACTTTTTCCGAAACATAAAAGACCATTGTACAGCGTCTACGTTTGCTTGATAATGGAAACTATTCATCTGAAAAAATATTTTATCCAACGTAATTGAAATAATTTACTGAAATAAACAGTTGTCGGTTATATTGAAATCATACTCTTCTAGTAGAGAAAAAAGTTGATTCTGATAATTTTAATACTTGACGTAAAACATCTCATTACTGGTAAAACTTTTCTATTACATGTACATATGATAAATTTAATCTACTATTGCTGCGAAACGTTTACGATTTATATAAGAACTGTTTATAACAGTAAATCATGAACGCGGGGAACATGTTCAGATGATTACTGCACCTTTAGTTGTTAAATTTGTCTTACCTTTTAATACGTTATTTGTATACTTGTGAAGCAATCGTTCTAACAAGCTTTTAATAAGGGTACTACGATGATTAGGAAACTTATTTGTAAAAACTATTTATTACGATACAAAATGATACATTCGTGCTTTTTGCAAAACAACAATTCCGTCTGTTGCCATGATCAAGACGCTTTCTCTTTTACATGCCAACATTTTACACGACGAGACACTATGACATTTTCAATGCACTGTGAGTGTACCTCGCATACAACAGTCTACTATAATGTGCAAGCATACCATGCTCTAACATCATTACAATACATTGTTACACAGATGCAAAGAAAGTGCCCCACTCGTCATATGGTATGTGTTATCTTTAAACTCCTTACTGCAGTTCGATGAAGGCCGATGTTTGAAATATTTCCATTCCCATATTTTTAGATGTTTGATTCCAAGTACTTATACATATGTATGTTCATCCTCTTAACATTACGATATTATTTCAAATTAGTGTAAGACATGCATAGTGATGAAATTTTCAATGCACCGCGAGTGTACCACGCTTACAACAGTCTACTATAATATGCAAAAGTGCTATGCTCTAACATCATAACAATACACTGTTCAACAGATGCGAAGAAAGTTTTTCGCTTGTCTCATAGCATGTATTACCTTTAAACTCATTACTACAGTTCGATGAAGGCTAAATTATAAAATATTACCATTCTCGAATATTTAGATACTTGATTCTGAGTTCTTGTCTATATGCACGTTCAACGATTCTATATTATATGAGATAAGTGTCTGAGATGCCTAGTGACGGCTTTATACATGTACTTTATAGGTGCAATAAATTAATCGTATATTATCGATACTTAATAAACAAATTTTACGAACATCATAAGCCTGTTGAACATTGCACATAGCTTCTCCATTGATAAAAAGCTCTTAAAATACTAAAAACTATCCTGCTTTACCTGAAACAATATTGTCAGTGTGTTTTTTTTTTACTGATGCTGCCGCACGCATCGTCCTTTAGACCACGTAAAGTTGCGTCACCTGTAAGACACATTTAAATGTTAGTGTTGGACATAATCCTTCAGTAACAAACAAAACAAAATTTACATAGTATTCTCTTATAAAACATATTTTATCTGTACACGTGATATTTTACGGAAAATTATTAAAAATTTAGAACCCGAAAGACTTATTTAAAATTAAAATTTTTTTTTAAAAACTTTAAATTTCGATAGTTTGAATCATCATTATTTTTTATAAGTATTTTTACAACCAAAAATTATGAAATTTTTGTCATTACATGCGAAAAACAAGCGCTGTATCCCTATTTTTGGAAATTTTTATTCGCGGTAAAATTTATGCGTCTTACTACAACATTACTACTACACAATTACATAATAAAAACATGTATAAAACTTCCTGCATCCAAATTTTTTAAATAATTATTTAATGATTCGAAAAGATGTAAACGCTTCTAGTATAAATTGATCATAACATGACCCAAGCGAATCTCAGTATGATATAATGTTTTTATTTCATACAAGTATCAAATAAACAAGAAAATAATGTCTTTAACAATGAATGCTGTTTCTTTAAACTTTGAAATATTGCGTTTACTTAGAATTCTAATTTACTAGAGTGTACATTATCACTGAACTACGAATTTAAGCGTCCAGCAATTAAAAAAAACCACGATTGCAACTCACTATTACGATTCTAGGCAACACAATTTTATAAGCTACGATTTAAAGTGACAAGTATTTGGAAAAGATCATATTTCGTCCGTAGATCCCCGAGTCAAGTAGAATTTGAATTTCAAAAATCATAGCTACCAACGTGAGTTTGACAATATTTTATTTTTTATGATACCGTTACAGAAATAAACTGAGTTTCGGCACGGATACGTTATCGGGCAAACAGTAAAAAACATTGTCGAAAATGGTCAAAAAAAGTTTTTGGCGTTTTGAACAAATACTTAAGCTGACCATAAAATTGTTTCGTATGTAAAATTGGGCAGTGAAAGATGAGTTGCATGAGATTTCTTGAGCTTCCATTGGCTTAGGACTGTGTAAGTAAGTTGCAAAGATGCACGTTTTAGGGACATTGATTTAAAAATGAATACGTCTCATGAAATGTGAAGGCGTAAAATTTAGATAGAATATTGATATTGTTGGTATCAGCATACACGCATTAAACAATATAGACCGTACACTTATTTAGACACTCATTTAAATTCCAAAAATGGCCCTTCGGAAAGGGGCGAAAAAAACAATGCTCAACGTAGACCAATTTTATAAAAGCCATTTTGTTGTTCGGTAGGTGCTCTGCAATAATTATTTCTAATTATTAGTTTAATCTTCGATTTTCTCTTTATAAATGAAATGTAAGAAAATAACGAGACAAATTTTTACTAAAAACTTGTATAAATCTTTCATATACCCGATTGTAACCTGTTCGTTATAATATTTATAACTTGTTAATAGACTTCTAGTATTAAAAATAATAAAAAATACGGAATTTTCAAGAATTAACAGATCGTGCATAAAACTTATCCTTTATTTCGTGTAACGCTGTCTGCGCCCTCCATTGTTATACAATAATTTAACAATGGAATCTGCGATCGGTTGGGGGCAAGATCGAAAAATGAGTACACAATACTTAAATTTCTTATTTAAATATATTGGTGTTACATTTTGCCGGCAATATGCACCGGCTTCATCAGGCTAAAATAACAATAATATAATTATTTTCAGTTACAATTTTAAACGAGATTATGACCAAATTTACATAACCACACACCACAAATTATTTCCGCTCTCTTTCGCAAGATTTAAATGCTAACGTACATCAATATAGCCTTTAATTGTGATAGATGTACTCACTCGTCAACAAAATGTGATTTAATAACTGGAAAATGGCGCTTGCAATATTGAAGGTAAGTGAAAGGAGACCAAACCAAAACCATCCACTAGGAGAAATAAAAAATAACATTTAGTCAACGAGCCAGAGGTTTAAAAATCGGGTTTTAAATAAACTGATCCAAACATGTCGAAACAAGGATCAAACGAAAGCTCTTAGCCTACATAGTAACATATTAAAAAAGCGAATAAAAAGGAGCCCCGCTACAATATTTATTGTTGCAAAATAACCGTGAATTATGGCGAAAAAAGTTTCAAACAGAAGCTGTTTAGCGGATAATTTTACTTAGGGATTAAGTATTTTGAAAAATTAAAAAATTTATTTTCCCACCGAAAACAAGTACCAAAGTTGAAAAACGCAAAAATTAAAGTATTAAAAAAACAATGTTAAACTCGGTTTTGGTCTTTGAAATTTTAATATTTTTTAGATATTAATATTGCTAAGAAAATTCGCCTGATCCGGTTGCCCATAAACAATATAGCGAAATACTGCAAAATTGTTAATTAAAAACTTTGATGGGCTGTAATTTCTGTCACCGCAATAGGATCCCGGTCAAACCAATTGGAATCAATAGGTATTGATAAACTCTATCGACATATTGATTTACAACAATTTTTGATAAGTCGTTTTTTTGTTATCAATAAAAAACCATTATTCGTGTTTTGTAACTTTGTCAGTTCTCAACTTAGAGATTTAAAACAAAGTCTATTCGATTGTGCGAACTTTTACTTTTTTACGTGTAGCGGTCGATCTAATGCATTTATATACTTGAAATTTGGACAGCTGTTTGTCAAAGTGTTTATCTACATGAGAAAATTTGTTTGGCTTTGATAGCTACAATACTTTTTCGGAAATAATTTGTTAAGAAAGCCTAAACTTCGGCTCGGTCGCGCGATCGCTCTGCTGCGTCGGTAAGGTCTCGCACCTACCGCGCGCCACACCTATGTACTACGCTTCGGTGGAGCCCGCTCCATTCTTAATCGTAAATTGAATTTCTCGGCAACAAAGGCACGCACAGAACTTTATTTTTTTTCATTTTGCGTGATTTTTCTCGTACTTTACGAATCCTCTACGTATTTTTGGCTAACTTTAGGTTATCAGGAGGAAAATAACGTCGAAACGTGTAATATCGGTAGTTTTCGTTTTTTTTGTGCGATAACGGAATTTTCGCGTTAAATAATTACATGCATACCTTTAACTGATTTTTATTGATACTTGTAAAAAATAGATCACACTCTGGTACAAAATGTATTAGTACAAGACTACATATATCTTGATAGCTTTGACACGGGTCCAAACACAGTTTCTTCCTCGTTTTCTTCTCCTCCATCAAAGGTGTCACTGAGCACTGAGTACAGTACATCATCCTTCTCGTCCTGTACATCCTCAACTTGTTCGACAACATCGACGACATCGGGTAAAAGTTGCTCAAAGTAGTGCTCGGCCTCAGAAACTTCTTCGCTGTCGAAAAAATCGATTCGCGGATCCTCAACATTCGTGCAATTCTTACCCTCGCAACTTTTACAAAATGATGAGCACGTTATCCCTATCTTACGACAGGAGCACAGAGACATTCGGCATCCTTTCACACAGTTGCAGTATATGAGGCTTAAGTATTTCTCTGGTAGAGCTGCGACCGTTGTCATTATTGGTAGTGGACCATTTTTATCCAATTTCCAGCCATAATCTGTTGTCGATTTCAATGAATCGAACTCCCATGCTCGTAACTGGTAAAACGTTCGCAGGCAATGTTGTGTTAGTGCGGCTTCCGTAGGTGGTAAAACAGCAACGTTGCCAACGTTCCACAGTGACAGGTTTTTGAATTGTTATAAACGTAGCTCATTTAAAGATATGCTGCCGGAGGACCCATACACTTCACATACAAATTTGGAACCAGCGCTGGTATGTGATGCAAAGTCGGTGTCGGGGTTGTTGTAACACTGCAATTGTTGTTGAAAATCTGTACTTTTAAGTAATGTTTTCAGAAATTTCACTTTACCCATTCGAAAGAAAACCGAGGTAGTATCACAACCCGAGAAATAATGCAAAAAAGCTACGAGATCGTTAATTTCGGGATGTTTAAGACTATTGCTAGAATAAACGATGTTTTCCTGCTGCTTTCCAGATTTATGAAAAAATATGTTTTCCTTGTCGTGTGCAAAATGGGTCAATAGTATAATCAAATCCGTATCTTCACCGATGATCACAACATTACTAAACGCTTCGCTGTAATTTATAGCTGTTGCTACAATAAGTGCGTCCGCGTCTTCTACGGCCTCTTTATGCAGACTCGGCGCTGCGTTCAGCATGTCGCGTAACAATTGTATTTTTTTTTTTTTATTTCGTTCATTGCTGAAGAATTTCTGTTGCTTTATTGCTGGAAGATCGCGTTTTACGTCCATTTCTGGCGACGTTGATTTTTTCATTCTCCTCACTCTCTCTGCGTTCTTTGTGCTCTTTCTTTCAGCATTTTCCGAATAATCGTCAAGTACAATCACGCAGTTCTTCCCGTAGTGACGCGAAACGTATGTGATGTAAATATTGCAGATTTCGCCGTACGTCGCATTTTGACTCCAAACGACTCAGTGCAATAAAAAGCCCCCATCTATAACGAACATTGTACTATCATTAAATTTGGGAACGTCGCAGTCCGGAATAGGTACGAAGTAGTCGAACAGTTTCGACTTTCCTGTTTTCCGCATCCCATCGTCATCGAAGAGTGTTACAGGATATGTTGCAAGCTCGAATTGAAAGCACTGTTTCAGCTTGACGTCGCCGTCGCTTTGTTTCAGAAGCCACAAACGTTGAAATAACGCGGTTGGATCAGCAGTCGTGGGCATCTCTGTGACCTTACGAACATTTACCGTACCAAGTGTTACGACTCTGTTTTTCCGCTGAAACTTCACGTCTTTCATGTTTTGTCCGATCGTCTTACGTACAGATTCCAAGCCAATTGCACGCGCCTCGTGACAATTCACCGAACTATCTCCAATGAGACCAGAAGCTATGTTGATTATTTCGGGAGTCTGAGGAAATGGGTCATAAGCCTCCAACCACTGCAAAAACTTTGCAACGTCCTCATTATCACGCTTTACTTTGGCATCGCTTGCATCAATGTGCTGATCGCTTGTACTGTTAACGTTGAATTGACAGTAATCGATCAGACATTGGTTGACTTCCATGACGCTTGGTAGTGACAGAATCCATTTTAAAATCATTTCAATTACACAAAATAAAAGCCAAATATGGAGTGCTCATCTTTATTTATTACTTTACAATCGTCAACGTTTCGCTGGTCATTGACAGCCTCTTCAGGACATAATTACCCTGTATATGATATATAATTCATTAAACTATGATCTATAATACAAATATTTAAAGAGTATAAATTTTAATGCAACATAGGCACTGTTCAACTCAAGCAGGTGCCTCAAGCACTCCCCACCATTTACTGCATGCCCCTAAGTTTTAGATTACATATCTAGTCCTACAATAGAGTCATAACAGAGTAACAATTAAATCATTCATACAGGTATACAATTTATCAAAAAATGTTAAACTTACTTTTTGCACAGAAATAATTAACACAACAGAAACTTGTTTGTTT
>JAPYYV010004585.1:0-16833 GCA_030522625.1 Copidosoma aretas
TGTTCATGTAGGAAGTGATTTGAGAGAGTTATGATGAGATTTCCGGTGAAAAAAGTGCCGTCTCCATAAGAGGCTATGTATAAGACGCTCACTTGTAACACGTTTTACTAAAAAATTTCCGCAGCAACCTATGCTGAAATTTTTCACAGAGGTAAAAAACATCCTCATTGACCATGGATTTCAATTTCATCCATTTCACAAATACTTCGATAGGTGTGTTGAGCCTCCTTAAGCAACGAGAGCCTGTTAATTGACATGATATGTTCCACGTATTTGTCGGCCTGCAGCCTTTTAGTTGTTTATGTCTTATTCAACAGGGTAATTTGAAAAATTAATACTTTATGAAGTGTACTGTAAAGTTTTCGATGTTTACATTTTGTAAAGAGTGATATTGTGATTCTTAGTTCTTAAAGAAAAATACTATTTCGATAACATCGTACAAGAAACATGCATTTGATATAAGTGTTGTTTTACCTTTGATTCTGTGAATCTATTTCAGAAATCTAGCTTCTATAACCTACATGTTATATGCATAAGTACGGAATATAATTAAGGTGTTAAAATGTACGTTTGATTATACATAGAGCAAATGCAAGCTATTAAAATATTTGCAATGAAGAATCGAGAGACAAATAGTTTGAGCAGTTGTAGGGGTAAATGACCCAATTACTGCGTACTTGTTTTTTTGTCGGCTGCATTAAAAATAATACGTCCTTGTTTCACGCAAATTACATAAAACTAAAACTTTATAACAAATATTTACCATCAGTCTCACATAAAATAGTTTTTCTGGTGTTGAAAAGACTTAATTATTCGTAATAGAGAAATATTAAAAAAATTTCTTGTTGCATTTATTACTACGCATCCTACTCAATTACTGCGCACTAATAACTACGCGTTACTTAATACCGCGCTATAAATACTGCGCGCCCAATTTACACATTTAAAGAACTATTTGATTTATAAAGGGACGAATTTTTAATACATGAACTTTCCTTTTTCATTACAAGTTTGTTAAACTCGAAAAAAAAAACAGAAAACAATCGTTCGTGCGAAACCGTAAACAGACTATTGTTGAGTTTAGGAACGCGTCTACTCGAGAATGTGACTGTTGGAATGAAGTAAAAAGTTTTTTTGATGGAACCGTCAACTTTATACCACTGTAAATTTGTGTTAAAATCAGATTTGACTCAATTTTCTGAAAGTAATAACTAATGTAATATATTTTGTTTCGAGTACTTTTCAGACGTATTAAATTATTTTAAAATAGATAAATCCTGTAATTATATGAAAGTGCGCAGTAATTGGGTCGTGCACAGTAGTTGGGTAATTAACCCCTACCTTATATGGACGTACATTATTCTACTTCCATCGAATCCTCTCTGGTCAAGTGGGTACGACGCTTGACTGCGAACTTTATCAGACTAGGTTCAAATCACGATGTCCACGATACTTTTTTTTTTTGCAATTGTATAGTGTTTATTCTTATTTGAAAATGTATTTATAAACTTTTTACGCACTAATAATTGTCTTATTGCTGCCAAAATGAGTAATGCTAGAACACGTGTTTAACACGAAATTTCAGGAAGTTCAACACGATCCCAACACGTGTTTTTTGACACGAAGGCGGACATTTTTAACGAGGCAAACACGTGGCATACACCAGTTTGTCACCTTTTTGCTAAGTTTTTGCCACGTAGCAAACACTATGTTTATCACCTTTTTACCATCTTTTTGACACGTTGCAAACACGAGTAATGTTTATTGGGTAGTAATGACCAATGTTGCATGACTTAATTATTCTTAAGAATATTTTCTGATACAGAAATAATGTGATGTAATATCTAGTTCTCCCATTCCTTACATTTCCACTTATCACGCTGAGATAGTGATCTTGGTAGTCGGCCAACATGGTGTACGGCTATGATATTTGGTAGTTTTACAAAAAAAGGTTTGCTAAATATAATAGCTGTTCACCATGTTGGTCACTGTAAGGAAATGTAAAAAATGGGAGATCATGAGCCTATATCACAGTATTCCTGTATTAGTAAATTTTCTTAAAAATGATCAAGTCATGCAACTTTGGTCATTACTAGTAGAAGTTCTGGATATATGTTTAATAGAGGATATAACGTACCCTGAATTAAATAGACCAAATAGTATGTTGCACAAATTCGTAATAGAAGTTGAAGAAAACTTATCGTTATCATCTATGAGTTACAATCAGCATTACCTTATTCACTTGATCAAAAGTGTCTACGATTAGGATCCTCTTCAGTGACACTCTTGCTTTCCTTTTGAAGCAGCAACAGAGGCGTAGCTGAGAACTCGGAGGCCCCCCCGCGAATGTTTCTGCGTGGCCCCCTTTTTTTAATACATATATTTGGTATGCGCAAAGACACAAAAGTGGAAAATTCTGCTGCTGAATCACTGTTCATTGGATTGTCGAAGTAAGTGTCAAATACGTCATAAGATTAAAGAGTTTTTACTTATTACGAAATTTTTCTAGGCGTTTGACATTTTTATTTGCAAACTCTTCCATAAGTCGACTGATATTAAGTTTTTGCGGGGTCGTTCCAGCGCCGCGGCCGCGCAGTGGGCAAAAAATGACTTTTTTTGTTAAAAAATCCGCCTCCACCACAATTTTTGATGTACCTCTGCCATTTTTTTTTATACACTCCTAAGATAAAACAATTTAGTGCGTTACTACCGCTTTTCCATAAAAGTTAAAACCATAACCTCAAAAAATCGGAAAACACAGAAAAAACGAATAAGAAAAAAAATATTTTTGCGAAATCAATTTCTAGGCAATTTAAGGTCTCTGATCATGAATTATTTTGTTTGTTTGTAAAAATTCAAAATGGCGGATACAAAATGGTGGCCAGAAATAAAAAAATTTGCTTTATTTTGCTTTTTTCCATATAAATTATTACACACGTGTTCTTCTTCTCTCTGATTGCTAACTTATTTCTTGTATCTTAGAATGAAAAAAGGCGGATACAAAAAGGTGGCAAAAATCTACGTTTTTCTCCATGAATCACTTTATGAAAACTGTTCATTCAAAGCTTTCTAACACAAAATTCACGTTCGTTACTAAAAATTAAAAATTTTAGTTACAATATAAATTGATACGCGTATTTTCTTGTCGCTGATTGTAAATGTATCTCTTGTATTTAAGAATTCAAAATGAAGGATACAAAATGGCGGCCAAAAACCAAAAATTTGGCTTTCTTTTGCTTTGTTCCGTATAAATTATTACATACGCCTTTTTTTGTCTCTAATTACTAATTTGTCTTTTGTATTTAAAATATATAATGGCAAATAAAAAACGGTGGCCAAAATCTACGTTTTTTTCCATAAATTATTATTATTAGATTATTATATTAATGGTTTCTCTTTTTTAGCTATTTAATACAACTTTTTTGTTTGTCACTAAAATTTCAAAACGTCGGATACAAATTGGCAGCCATGAAAAAAATACTTCAAATTTTTTATCACAAATATCTAAGTATCTATTAATTTTGGATAGCTAATTATATAATGAATGTCTGTTCGATAAAATTGAGCGTTGTATATAAAAAAGAAAATTAAAATAACTTTTGATCTTATTTTTTGAAATAGGGTTTTTTAGTAGTCACTAATATAACGAATCCAAGAATAAAATACTCATATTATATACTTATCTTACTTTCATTTATGAAAATTTATCTCAATAAATACAAATAATGTGAATATTATGTAAAGGGATCAATAGTTCTAAAATTCTTTGAAACTTACAATCCACTGATTGTCATAGTTACTAGAAACAAATATGCACACGCACACGTTTACATATGTATGTATATATATATATATGTATATATATATATAATATAGATGTATTAATATATTATTATTAGTTAAGAACAGTTACAATATATCACGTGGAAATACACTTCCAATTATTTCAAAATTATTCTGAAAGCATATACGCAGCTTTTTCTAAAATAACAGTTACAGACAAATTATCTGTGTCACATAATAATACATTGAATCAGTAATTTTTTTTGCAACAGGATGAATTCTTATGCATAAAACTTGTAAATCTACGAGTTTACCCTAAGCAAATTTCTTCCCATACAAAACCAAAGTCCCCGTGAAATCGTTACATCAATGTGTGTTATAGCCACAAATGTAAGAAATATCGTAATATTTTTAGAGTTTCTTTTGTATTTATCGACGAATACATAATTTTAATAAAGAGTAATTTTTTGTTTAGAAACTGATAAATATTATGAGGTATTAGTAAATTGTGGCTTTTTTTTTTTTTGCTAAATACTTTGAAATTAACTCTTTTTATCGTTCCTGACAAGTTCCAGTTATTGATTAGAATGAGTTTGTCCTCAATGTATACTTTTAAATACATTTTTGTAGAGATTTATCAAAATTATCGGTTTTTTCGCCATTGCTAATGTTAAAATTAAGATTTGTTAAATAAAGTGTAATTTCGTATTGGACAACATCTGAAGAAATTTGTGTATTGATATTCATGAAAAAATATCGAAATTTCATATTTCGGCTGCCAATTTGTACATAATATTTTTGATAATTCCGAACTAACATAAATAATAGACCTTGAAAATTTCTGTAAATTAATTTTTGTTAACAAATATTTTTAGAAATTTATTTACTTTTATTGTCCAATTTTTTAGGATATCGTATTATTTCTTTAGCAAAAATAGCAGTATTCAACTGAACTGTTGAATTACAGAAGTGTCTAAAATAGAATGTTTGTGATACCAAAAAAGTTGAGGACAAGCAGATTTTTTTAAAAATAAATATTGCTCTTGAATATTACAAGATTCTTAAAAACAGAGTAGTTTTTACAAAAAAGCGCATGAATAGTATCAACTGCAATATCGTATGGTTGATATACAAACCATGTACAGTAGAAGAACCCATTAGGCTTTGTCCGTATAGGACATTCCAACTCAAGTGAAACACGGAAAAATTATTTTAATTGTAACTGTCTATATAAGTCGTGTATATTAGGTATATTTAATTTCCAAAGTTGAAGAGCTGAATTCACATTTAGCTAGTTAACAATAGTCACAATTAATAGTTGTACTTTACCTCTACCTTAATTGTTGATCTGAAACTCAGGAAATTTATAGGAAATCGTGCGCCTGATTGAAAAATTAAAAAAAGAGTAATTTTTATGTTTTTAAGGTTAAAAAATAATATTTTATTTCTTTCAAGAGATATATTTTCGTCCATTTTTTATAGTAAATATGATAATGACAGAAAGTAAAAAAAGTATGACATGTTTATAAATATATTTTTTTTAATTGAAATATTTTTTCTCAAATATTTTCGTACATACAACATTATAAGGCATGAATATTTGTGATGTAGTCTTTTTTTGACAAAAAAATTGTGTATTACTTTATATGGAACGACGCGCAAGAAAGCAAAATTTTTGGTTTTTGGCCGCCATTTTGTAACCGCCAATTTGAATTCCTAAATACAAGAAATACATTTGTAATCGGTGACAAGGAAATACTCGTATCAATTTACGATGCATCTCAAATTTTCAATTTTCAGTAACAAACGTGAAATTAGTATTACAAAACTTTAAATTAAAAGTTTTCATAAAGTGATTTATGGAAAAAAACGTAGAGTTTTGCCGCCATTTTGCATGCACTATTTTTAATTTTATGATACAAGAAATAAGTTCGTAATCAAAGACGAAAAAAGCACAGGTGTATTAATTCATATGGAAGAAAGCAAAATATAGAATTTTTTTTGATTTTTTTCCCGCAATTTTGTATCCGCTATTTTTATTTTTTATAAAAAAACAATTTAATTATAATCAGAGATCTGAAAAACCCTTAGAAATTAATTTTTGCAAAAAAAATTTTTTTTAATTTGTTTTTTCTGTATTTGCTGATTTTTTGAGGTCATGTTTTTCATCATTATGGAAAAGTGGCAGTAACACACTAACGTTTCTTATCTCAGGAGTAAATAAAAAAAACATTGCAGAGATACGTCAAATATTGTGGTGTAGACAGATTTTTAAACAAAAAAAGTCATTTTTTACCCACTGCGTGGTGGTACGGGGCCACCTCCTCCAGCTGTACTTTCATTTTTACAATAGCAGCAGCAAAAACTACAGCAGCCAGGTCAACAAGTACAGCAAGATCAGTAGCATCTGGTGCAGCTGTAGCCAGTGCAGCTGGTTCAGCAGCAGCCAGCTCAACAACTACAGCAGCAGCAAGATCAGCAGCCACAAGTAAAACAGCAGCCAGTTTAACAACTACAGCAGCAATATCAGCAACAGACAGTGCAACTAGTTCAGCAGCAGCTACAACTAAAGTAGCAGCTATCTTAACTTCAGTAGGCTCCAGAACTATTTCTCCAACGATGTCCATTACGTAATATCAATGTGATAATGAATTTAATTATAAGAAAATTGTAAAATTTTATAAATTTACTTACCGTTTGTCGTCTTAGGTTAATAAAGTTTCAAGTAAGAGGACCATTCTAATAGCTGATGCACCGAAAGAAGATCCATGTATAAGAAAATTAACTCGCCCAAGAAGTTAAAAAAAAAAAAGAAAAAGGAATAACATTTCTTTATTAGAACGAGTGACTTCTTCAGAACTTCCACTTGCTCGCATTATGATAACTTCTAATATTATTTAGAGTTAACACTAAAAATAAAACACCACTGTTCGTTTTTTTTGAGCAAAACCTTCTTTATTAATTTATTAGTCGATATTTTGTCTCATCATGAAGACCTTTTCAAGACTCTCTTTTTTTTCGCAAAAACTTAACGCACTATGGACCAACGGTCGTACTATTATAGAGAAACCATGATACAAATAAAAAGAGAGACTTTTCCAACAACAAACTGTGGATAAACCGTTCACACTGGCAGTCAGCCGAGTAATCATTGCTGGATCGTAGCTCTCGAGCGAGCGGCCAGTGGTATGTTTAGAAGAGAAGAAAACAGGGAACCTTGTAAGATATCTCAATATTTGTATATTTGCATATTTTATTCCAAATAAAGTGGATTCGATTCCTTCAGGTATGGTAAATAATATAACAATTTGCTCAATATTATTATATCAACCCAAAAATTATAAGAATAAAACATGCATGTTTGATTTGTAACCTTTAAAAAAAAAAAAAAATTGTTAGAAAAGATATTACTAAAATGTTCCACATTGTTCCGGTTTGTAATTTATTCGAGGTCGTAGAGAAAAATACTATGAATAATACATCCAAATTTTAGCTCCGCATAATTTCGCGATTATTAATAATCGATTTTTTTGTGTGGATATATGCGTGTCGCGTGTATAGCAAACGTTGCTGTAGTATACCGGTACATAGAAATTCTTGGTTTCTCTTTTACAGTACATGAGCATGCAGTGGTACGCACTAAAAGACCGTTGATATAAATGGCAGTCCTCCTCTTTAGCTTGTCTCTCTTTTCCTTTCTCCCTATGTAGTAGCTGTATATCCTCCTTCCTCTATCTACTTTTGGATAAATGACCATCTCGTTTTTCATCCTTTTATCTCATTTTCTTAAACCTTATTTGTTTTATAATCAACCGATATTCAGTTGAAGCATAGATCTTTTGTAGTTTTATTATTATATAATTGTTATTAATGAAATGAACAATCAATATATTTCGATAAAACATTGTTGTGATTAACATTTTTTAGATTCTAGCACAACAGAAGTTAATGGTTTGACGAAGAAAGAGATATTTCAAATTGTAACGAATGATTTTAACACACCGGCGACAGAAATTTATCGAACAATTAAAACAAGAATGACTGAGAAACTGAACTTTTTAAATAAAAATACTTTACGATCGCTGACTAGTTAATTAAAAAGTAAATGGTTGAAGTTTTGCTACATAGAAGAAATTTTTTATGAGAAGAATGATGATTGGTTAGCGGTATTTATCGAAAAACATTATATATATTCACTTTATGTAATTAAATGAAATAATTGTACAAAAACATAACTATACATAAGATTACATACAAATAAATTTACGTTTGTTAAAATATCATCAAAATTTAGTCACAGATTGGAAAATTTTGTAGGTTTTGTTCCATTGTACGAGGAGCAAGTAAGTAAAGGTGATCTTACAAAAAAGTCGCCTTCTGCCCTTGGCAAACCAAGCTCTACGTTTACTGAAACTTCAGAGAGAACTAAATGAAGAAGAGGGCAAATCTTACGCGAAAATGCGACAACTAACGAACTTGTTTAAGCAGCGCAGATGAATTTACGTGACGTGCAGATGCCGCACACCTTGTAAAAAATATAGCACTTGGCTCACCTACTAAAGGATCGAAATATCGGAGATCAATAAAGTTATTGGATAAAGAAAAGAAAGACTTTTCACCACCGGAAGCAGTATCCTTGTAAATAGAATTAGACTTTTCGAGAAATAAGTATCAAAAACTCCGAAATGCTTGCATGGCTAAAACTATCAAAACTTTTTCTTTCCGTGAAAAAATTAAATAAAGCTCGGAATGAGTGTTCCCATCCTAAAAAAATTACTATAAGTGAGGACAGTGCAGAAATAAATTTGTAAGCTCTTCTTCATCATACGCTTGAACGTATTATTGAACTTCAAAGTAAGGTATTTGATCGATCATCAGAAGAACGATTGCAAAATTTATTCTTAATCGGAAAGTCGGGTATGGACGGTAGTTTTAGGTACAGCATCTACAAACAAAAATAAGATCAGAATGAGTCAGGCCAAAATCATTTCTTTACTGCATTCATACCCCTACAATGAATTTACAAAAATCCATCAACTGCGGTAATCTTGGTAATTTGGAAAATCCAAGGCCACCCTCACCAAGATATTGAAGGCCAATAAAAATGCAGTTCGTGAAAGAAAGCGATCGATTACTAAAAGATACAAAAAGTCATACTCAAGTACACATCGATGAACTGCAACCTTTGACATCTACTTTTCACAGGAAAACAATTTTAGTGAAGTTCCAATTGTGCTTATCTATGATTGATCAAAAAGTTTGTAATTTCTTAATGGACTGAACATCTGCCGAATGTTGTTTTGTTTGCCTAGAGTCTATTTCCAATTTTAACAAACAAAATTACGTTTTGAAAATGCCCATACAACAAAAGGCTTTAGAGTTTGGATTATCAACTTTACATGCGTGGATCAAATATTTCGAGTGTCTGTTACATATTTCACACAAATTGGATATGAAACGTTGGGAAGCTCGCTGAAACAATAGTTAAGATAAAGAAAAGGTAGATTTGGCTAAAAAAAATATACAGTTAGCCTTTCAACAACAATTACACTTGAACGTTGATGTGCCAAAAGCAGGAGGAGCAGGTAGCTCAAACGATGGAAACACCGCTCGAACTTTTTTCCAGAATTCTGAAATAGCATCACAAATAATTGGACTAAATAAAAATTCAATTGATCGATTTCATGTGATACTACAAGCAATATCTTGCGGTTATGAAATCGACACGGAAGCTTATGAAAAATACGCTACAGAAA
This sequence comes from Copidosoma aretas, assembly GCA_030522625.1. Taxonomy (NCBI): domain Eukaryota; kingdom Metazoa; phylum Arthropoda; class Insecta; order Hymenoptera; family Encyrtidae; genus Copidosoma; species Copidosoma aretas. Next base: position 9,540 of record JAPYYV010004585.1, read on the forward strand.
CAGCTCGGCAATTTTTAGAGATTTACTATTGGTATTACATGCCAACTACTGTACATAAGCTGTTAATTTACGGAAAGGAAATAATCGATGATTCCATTTTGCCAATCAGTTAGTTGTCAGAAGTAGCTCAGAAAGCGTGCAATAAGTTATTTCGAGATTTTAGGCCGTGATTTGCGTGGAAAAACTACAGAGAAAAGACAATGGAAGATGTCTTTAAACGTTTTTTAGTAATTAGTGAGCGATTAATTTCAATTCGTCGACCGATTCCACAAAAACCATCAAAATCGTTAAGTGAGGATGCATTAAAATTATTAATATTTCCATTAATTCCAACTTATGGCAGTATTATGGCTCAATTTTAATCGAGTGAATTAAACGGTAGCAGTACAAGTGAAACCGAAACATCCAATGCAGAATCGGACTACGAAGATAATTTTTTATTCTAAATTGTAATATTTAACAATTGTAAATATTACATTACTAATCCTATTGACTGATTTTTACTTTATGTGTGAATATAATCCCATAATTAAAAAACAAATTAGAAATTAATTTTTTTATACGGTTTTCAAAGGACTTATCCACCATATTGGATTTACCATTTTGAATATTCTAATTCTGAGTTCATATTCGTGATCAGAGACCCTACAAACCCCCGAGTAAATTATTTTATAACGATTTTTGGCTTTTTTCGACTTTACACCGGGTTTTTTCGATTTGGCCCCACTGTACTCTGGAGAGAGTAGAAGGCCGCGCTTATAGTGGGGAGACATCATTCGTCTCAGTAACTCAGTGAAGAGCAGATCATTCTGTTTGAAGCTCTGTACTGTTCTCTATCGCTCATTAAGTAATCGTAAGTATTGTCTTTATAATGATACAACGTGTATGTATGTACTAATTTATCATTATCTTTCAGAGAATGGATCAGCAATCGCACCCTGAGTCCTTGAATAGCGATGATGATGATGTACTCGAAATATTATTTCAAGACAGTCAGTTTTCAACTGAATTAAAAAAGTAGGAAGATAAAATCTTTACATCAAATGTATACACTTTTACTTTTTGTGGAGAAGAAAGAGGAGGGAGAAGCAGAAGTGGCTAATGTAGAAGGGAAGGGAGAAGTGGTTGACGTGGAAAAGGAGGGAGAAGTAGAATATGTTGATGTGAAAGGGGAAGGAAGGGAGGAGGTGGTAAACAATTTAGACAAACGTAAGCTTTCTTTTGAATTCCTTCTAAATCCTAAAAAGTTCAGAATGTAAGAAAAAAATAAATAATCAAAAGGTAAATGAAGCAGTCAGTGCATGATGGTTGGACTGCACAGGTGGAGCGAGGTTGGGGCTTCCCACCACCTTTTTAAAACAAAATATATTTAATTAAACTAATTTTATTTTTTGATGCAAAAATAATCTAACATATTATGTGTTAACAGTCTCTAAGAGATGTTTGATCTTTTAAGATAGTGGTTTAGTTACGTATGCGGTGTGACAGACTGTACTATAGCATATGCAGTCCCCACTATACAACTATCTCTCTACTTCTCGTTGATAATTATAATTATGATAGTTTTAACTTGAAAAGCTAAAACACGGTAGTTAGTTTACTTATAGTATGAAGCATACGGTTTTCAAAGTATTGCGATTAGAAGTTATGAACGATTACGTTCAGGATTTTTCACTGAATCAGACACTATTCTATGTATCTCACTACTCATAATCTGAGGTAGAACTTTCACTTCTTCAAATTTTAACTAATGATAAATAATATTATATATGAAAAAAAAAGTGGTGGGGGCCCCACCCCTACTTCCAAATTTTATTGTGTTATGAGCACAATTTTTTTATGAAAAAAAAGTGGTGGCGGCCTCACCCCGCCCCCACTTGTCAAAAACGACCTTATATTATCCTCTCCTTTAAACTTTCTATTTTATATATTTATTAAACAATTTTTGCAAATCATCCTGAGATTCTACTACATTATTATTAATTATATCGACTGTGTCTCTTGAAGTGAGCAGCCAGTTCTTTAGGGCAGAATAATTTTTTAAAGCACAAACAGAGTTTGTGCATAATAGATAAGCAGAACATGCCCCATACTTATTAGTTATTCTGCCGATAGCGGGGCATCCCAAGTCTTAAGTATTGCAAACATGATTACAACCTAAAAACCAATGATTAATTCAATTAAATTAATAATTTTTACATAGTACTTACTGTTCTGACAGGATTTCTTTCAGTCAATTCTTTTTCTCCAAACCATTGATGTAAACAATTTTGGCATCCTTTAAATAATACTGAACGATAAAAATCACTCTGGATAAGGATGTACTTCCAGAACTTCAGGGTATCTCATGAAGATAATACAAGTTAACAAAATAGTGCAGATGATATAGACAGCGTTGAAGTGCAAAACAGTGCAGATGGTCCTAGTGTAGATAATCCTAGTGTACAGTGAAATAATTTACCATCAGCTTTTAAGAATCGCATAGCAACGGGAGTAATAACACAGCTCCACAAAAAAAGAAAATGTCATTCAGACTAGACTGCTCTTTACCTATGTATTTTTACCCGCTAAATCCGAATATGGCTTCAGAATAGACCTATCACCCTCTAGTTTTCCCCAAGATGCCAAAAAGTCCCTAGAATAAAAAAGCGGCTTTCTAAGCTTATCTTTGAAAAAAAATCACAATAGACTATATTTAACTACTTTTGTGCATGTTTGGTCGTTTAGTTAAATTGTAATCTTAGAGTGAACCTAGCTCTTGGTTCTGTTTTCCCTTAGATGCAAAAAAGTCCCTAGAATCAGGTAAAATCGGTTTTTTATCGTATATTGAAAAAACCGAAAATATGCTATACTTCTTAACGTTTGCGTGTACGTGGTCCTTATACAAATTTATCACTTCATATTAAGCTGAACTTTTTTCAGTTTTACCTTAGGAGCTTAAAAGTCCCTAGAATCCATTAAAATCGGCTTTTTCAGCATATCTTCAAAAAAAACTACATCAGACCATATTTCACAACTTTTACGTATATTTGGCTGTAAAATTGAATTCTGGTTTTGAATGTTTCTTGCATTTTCAAGTCTTTTTCTAGAAACCAAGAAAACCGTAGCATCGAGCGAAAATGGCTATTTTAGCAAATCTATTGAAGAAATTTCCAAAGGACTATATTTTACTACTTGTACCTATACATGGTTGCTGAATTTGAATCTGGTTAAACCATGATTCAGGCGTCCTTAAATTTTTCCGTGGAATCCTAAAAGTCTTCGGAATAAAGCGGAATCGGCTAATCTTATTTATTTTTACAGAATTGTACATATATTGGACAAGACTGTGGTACGTCTACGTATTTTAGGCGCTTAATTTGAATCCTTATTGAATCTGGCATACATTCGTTTTACTCCAGCTAAAAAGTATTTAGGAACGATCTAAATGTGCTGTTCTAGTTTAACAATCACTCATCGGTACCTCTATAAACACTGCTGGAAAAAAGGAGGATCTTTATTCCGAGTCCCTACCCAGTAGTTTATCCCTCAACTCTGATAACAGCATAAAGATATCTTCTTCTTTTTCTTCGCTTTTAGCATTACCCTGGATGAGCGACGTGGACGTAGCGGGAATATAATCTCATCTCTACAGGATGCTTGATTGGCGTGAGGTTTCTTGCTTTTCACGTAGTGGGGTGCTTGATTAGTGTGACTGCCCTTGCCTCTCACGTTGTGGGGTGCTTAATTAGCGTAAGTCTCCTTGCCTCTCTCGTTGTGGGGTGCTTGATTAGCGTGAGTCCCCTTACCTCTCACGCTGTGGGGTGCTTGATTAGCCTGAGTCCCCTTGCCTCTGACGTTTCGAATATAACATTAGTCACCTTCAATTTCAATTTTCAATTTACCGTAACGTTGTCGTTTATCTTCAAAGCCTCGTCGTAATGGTTTTTATTTGCGTTTTTCACCTGTTAGTGTCATTTCTCTTTTCAAGTTCCAGCAGTACTCAGCCAACATGTTTTTATCCTATCATTCTTGGTAACGACGCTTCATCTCTTTTATGTCCCGGTAAAACCGTTCTCCTTGCTCCTGTAGTTATCCAAATTATCGGGCAACTTATCAAGGTGTGAATGAAGAAAACGCAACTTCAGATTCATATTGCAACCGAAACTTCCGCAATTTTTCACTAACTCGAATACCATTTTCGAATGACCATCGCTCTTATGGTTTTCCAAAAAAAACTTTGTTACGTTTTGAGAACTTATCCATCTCTATTGAAAAAACCATATCTAAAAATCATGTCCAAAAACCATATTGAAAACCACATGAAGACATGTGGTTTTGCTACTCCGTTTTCAAGTGGTTTTTTTTCTCAAATCACCAAGTGGCTTTCTGAAAACAAAACCATGTGGTTTCTTAAAAATAATGTGGTTTTTCAAATACCATGTAGTTTTGTTACATTATGAAATATTTCATTTCTATGTTTTTTGTTCGTAATTACTAGCTATTACTATTTTGCAGTTTTTATAAATAAATTTTTCGATATGCTTTTTTTCCGTAGAGATGCAGCCTTCTCTGCTTTATTCATTTTTGGACGAACTTACTATCTCAAATATTTTACGGATTTGCGATGCATCAAATATTCCCTCATTTAACTTTGCATCGGACATATAAGAAAACTTTTTTTTTATGTATGCAAAGCAATTTCCTTATTCAGCTAAAGCCTTAACAAATTGTTTCATGAGACCTAATTTAATGTGTAGAGGAGGGCGAAGAAATTAAGTTGGATCAACCAAAGGTTTGTTTATGCCGTTCTGTGAACCAGGATTAAATGATTTCCTCTCTGGCCATTCTTTTTTTAAATGATGATTATTACGGTCTCGACTATGCCGTGAACATAAGAAGCAAGGATTCTTGGTAAAATGACTTTGTTGGCCAAGTATCATGGAAATAATTTTTAGATGACCACATTTTTGCCACTTGTGTATCGAATAATTGAATTTTTTTTTTTAAATCTTAATATTTATATACTTTTCTTGCATAACTGTTAAGTGTGCTAATAGAACTGCTGCGAATACATTGCTGTTATGGAAAAAGACAGTTTTTAAGCTCAGTTTAGACGAGTCAATGAATAGTCTCCAGTCCTGGTCTTTGTAAACATTTTTTTTAATATCAGTCATTAATCCATTACCATCTGTAAAATATCATAGTGATAACTCAGTATCTTTTGTAAAATATTTTCTAAATTCTTTCTCTCTATCTCGATATACTGTCATTTTTGTTCCTTCTGTTGACAAATTGTTCCTCTTAAAGTCAGAAGCCAAAAACTCAGCACCTTCTTTCGACAAAACCAAGTTTTTTACAAGATCATTCAGTTTGTCCTGAGTATATTTCTGTAGTGTTTTGTTATTTTTTTTCTTACTTCTTATGTAGACATCATCACTATCCTCTTCTTCTTTTTCTGTTTCTTGTTCACTGCTGTTCTCATTTTCTTGACTTTTTTTGTAACCCTGTTTTGTCTGTTTATTTAAATTTTCTTCTGCGTTTTCTGGATTATACACTAATTCAATGTCGAGTAGTTTCAACATGGCTTTTACGTTAGGGTATACAGTTTTTGATTTGGTGGATTGATTAAAACCTTCTACTTTAGTTTGACAAAAGTAACAGTGTTTTTCAGATCGAGGCTTACTCCATTATGCTGGAAGAGAAAAAAATAATTTGTTGCTGTCCTTATATTTTGCATAACGGCGAAACAATCTATCACATGACCCACAAATACAATTCGGTACCCTCTCTGTCATCTCGTCCAACATTTCCAACCCAAAATTTTCTTTTAATGTACTTCTCAACTTTTCATTTATTGAATGACGATTCTTTTTACCTACGAATTCAGCGCGAACGTAACAGTAAATATTAGGATTATTCATACATGGATTACCATGCAGTTTTCTTGTAGTTACATGTTCTACAACGGCCAAGTTACCCACCGCTGTTGGATTGCGGTTTTACGCCTGCGGGCCCGCTTTCCAACCCTGACAAGCCGCCGATACTGGGCTTCCGAAACCCTGCATCGTAACACGTTTTCTTCATGTATCTGCCATGACGGCATGAAAGCCGTGATCTAGAGCTTTGCTGGATCAAAGAATTACTCCGTGGTCCACCATCACCACGTGAAGGTGCCCTGGACGGCAGATACAAAACAAATTACAATGTGGAGGAGCCCAGGGCGCAAGACCCAAAACATGTTGTGACCAGTAAAAAATTTATCAGGTAACGAGGCTTTTGTCATTGGACTTTACACTTTTGAAATCATCTAATCAATTGAATTTTACGACAAAGTATACGCTAAAGTAGTGAAATATAGTCTACTGCGATTTATTTTTCGGGAAATATGTTAAAAAACACGATTTCGCTCGAACCTAGAGACTTTTTGGCTTCCAGAAGAAGAGTGATGGATGCTGAGTTGATTCTAAAACCAGCATTAATTGAATTGAATAACCAAGTATATGCAAAAGTAGTGAAATATAGTCTATAGTAATTTTTCTTTGGAAGATACTCTAAAAAAGCCAATTTGGCTTGATACTATGGCAGCGTTGTCATCGAAACCTCCTTATCCTAATCCTAAGTTTTTAAATATTTTAAAAACTTTGGATTAGGATAAGCAGGTTCGCATGTCAACGTGTACGTTGGTATCGAAACCTGCTCATGCTAATATGAAGTTCTAAAATATAGGGGGCTCTGCCCCCTGCGCGCTTCGCGCGCCAACCCCCGAACTTTCATCAAATATATTTTTTTTTTTTTTATAAATTTTTAGAAAAAATAAATCCTTAAACACTTTTATAGCATGTTTTTTCATATCTATGTAAGTATGTAACCCACTAACTTAATTTCTTTTTTTTTCATCTTTTCAAAATCTCATCTTTGAATTTTCCCGCTTTACAATCTACATGGTTTGTCATTCTTCTTATTAAGATAGGACCTAAAAACTTCGGAAAGGTAGGAACAAAATTCTTGGCTTCTTAAGAAAGACTTCAAAATGCAAGAATCATTCCAAAACGAGAATTAATTTTCCCAACCAAATATACGTTAAAGTAGTGAACTATGTTCTGATGTAGTTTTTTTTATGTGCTTAAAAAAGCCGATAGTAATGAATTCTAGGGACTCTTAAGCTCCTAGGAGAAAACTAAAAAAAGTGAAGTTTAATATAAAATGATAATTATATATAAGGACCACATATACGCAAATGTTAAGAAATATAGTCGATTTAGGTTTTTTTAAAGATACAGTAAAAAAACGATCTTACCTGATTCTAGGTACT
>JAPYYV010004586.1:0-16471 GCA_030522625.1 Copidosoma aretas
TGCAACTCACACTATACAAACGATTATATACCACAATATTGTGATAATTGTTTCCCTCCATGCATGGTACACTCTAGTGACCATAGTTTTTTCAGTGCAGCCATACCATCCAAGAAGCCAATATACAGAACCAAGAGCACCAAACTAGAGTCGCGTTTCTAAGGGAGACTAAGCTCGGCTTTCATTATGATCTGATGAATTCATTAGAAAAAGATAACGTAAGTAAAAAAGATTTAAAAAAAAATGGTGGTGTTCATAAGATAATTGAAGCATTTTTAAATCCTGGAGAAAAAGGTCTGGGACAACGTTATCGAATGCTCCTTTTATATCGAGGAACAGAGCAGCTAGACTTTCGTTTTTATAGAACAAGTCATATATTTCATTGGTCAGCAATGTAAAATTGTCGATGCTTGACCTTCCTTTCTAAAAATTGAGTTGGTTAGGTAAAAAAAGCCTCCTATTTTTAAGTAACCCGACTAATCATAAGTTTTTTAATTTTTCTAACGACTTTAAAAGGCACGAGGCCAGTGAGATTAGTCTAGCTTTAGAACCATCACCTTTAGGAATAAACATGATCAGGAAGTCTTTCCACTGATTCGGGAATAGACCATTAGAAAATAGGTCATTGTAGACATTTAATAGGACTCTTTTAAAAATTCCAGAAGAAGTTTAAGTATCCACAAGTTTAATTTATTTTTATTAGGAGCTAAGTCAGTTTTAGATGATTCCAGGACATAATACAGCTCTTCGAAAGTGAAAAGGCTCTCTAAGTACTGAACTTTCGGATGAGCTCACATCGCTGCACTGGCTCAAATGAAATTGTATATAGTTTATACCTGTAGGAGAGCATAACTCTTTCAAGCATTTACTTGCACTAGTCAAAAAATCTTTATTGCCTATTAAAATGTCCGATTTGTTGACACTTTGTTAAAAAAATTTTATTTTTTAGGAAATCGAATAATTAACAAAATTGGTCAAAAGTGGAGCGAAATTTATTATGATTTGACATAACGTCGGTCTCACCGACCTCTTCAGAAATCTACGAAATTTATATAATTACAATAACTAACTGACCCATATACAAGTGATCAAAAGTTGCGCAACTTACGTCTACCGCATCACACGAAAAGCGCGCCAAAAATACATCACTTTACCAAACAGCGCAAGACTCACATGGCTTACAATACAATTATAACATCATACATATAAACAAAACATATTTTTATATTACTTTTGTAATTGTGAATCAAGGATAAAAAACCAGTCACGTATACTAAAGGTAAAAAGTGTTAACTCGATACCAGCAAAAAAGTGCTGTTTGTGTCTGGAGTCAGCTAATGTATGACACTCCAAGCAAAGAAAAAAAGCACTCCAGTCAAAAAGGTATGGTAAAGGAGGTCAAGGGAGAGCAACGCAAATGTGCATGTATAATAAACATGTAATAAAGTCTGAATCGTGTAATACACAAGAAATTAGTGACTATGGAAAAATTTCTAGAAGGATAGAAAATTAACTTAAAAAATTAAATATGTATATAAATTAAATAAAACAATGTATTTGGTTATAATTGTATTGTAAACAATATCAGTCTTGTGCTGTTTGGTAAAGTGATGTATTTTTGGCACGCTTGTAGTGTGATGCGGTAGACGTAAGTTGAACAACTTTTGATCAGCTGTGTATGGGTCAGTTAGTTATTGTAATTATACAAATTTTGTAGATTTCTGAAGAGGTCTGTGAGACCGACAAAACGTCAAATCATAATAAATTTCGCTACACTTTTGACCAATTGTGTTGATTATTTGATTTCCTATATAATTAGATATTCATTGAAGCAAGACGATCATGATGACTACAAAAGTCATCGTAGGAGTTATAACTACAAATTCTATTTTTGTCCAAATTGGAGATATAGGCGTAGGTCTACTTATTGTTGCCCAATAATTCTTGAACTAATTTTTTTGGGTTTCTTTTAGTACCTTCTTGGTTTCGCACACAGTTTTGTGTACTTGATTTACGTTGGAAGGTTACATCTGTATCTCATTGATTTGAACATTGCTCTGCGTCTTTGTACAGCTCTGTTACACTCCTCGTTCCAACAGGTATTGTGTACTAATTTTTTGTTACTATTGGATCAATTGTCATTGTTACTTGTGTGCTTATGCCTTGTGTTATTTAAAATAGTAAAATTTAAAGTTTCCGTCAAAAACTGGTATCTACTTAATAGGTCGGCGTTGAAAAAATCAAGACTTAGAAATTACTCTTTGTAGTCATCAATGTCTTTTAAGAATCTCATTTTGTCCAGACTTTTGTAAATGTATTTATGTTTTTGTAAGTGCTCAAATGCGGGAAAAATAATAAGTTTAAATTCTATGGGAAAGTGATTGCTCCCCGAGGAGTCATCGATGACCTTCCAGTCGGTGCGTATTGCTAAAAACATTAAGATAAAGGATAAATCAATATTAGAAAATTTCAACTCCCCGTCAACATAGTAGAAGTGCGTGGGTTGGCCGTTATTAAGGAGAAAGAATGTGTCAAAGTTCAAATCGTCAATGATATATGGCTGTTCTGGCATAAATTAGTGCTTCTTCAGAGAGCATGATGCGAGTTAAAGTCCTCCGCCACTAGAAAATTATCGTAATTACCGACCTCTTCGGTCAATGTTCAGATTTCGTCAAATCGTTGCCATTCGTTGGTGGCCTGTAACAGGCCATGAGTAAAAGGTCTCTTTCGCCAGTATCAACAAGGATTAAGTCCACCCTTAAACTTTCGTAGACGACGTTCAAGTTAACAGTCTTGAAAATTAGGCCCTTCCTGACGTAGAACCCAATCCCACCTCCTCTCTCGCCAGTTTACCTGTCATACCCTACTGTGTCAAATTTTTACAAATATAAATTATTTTTTAATACAAGCCATTATTTAATTATTATAATTATATCATGATTACCACAGTAGGTGAGCAAGTCTAGTTTGTTATTAACATTTCCAGCATTCCAATGCAGTATTCTACATTCTATTTTTGTATTCTTATAATTCATTTGATTGATAATAAAAAATTGTTTGAGTATGTGCGTTTAAAAATATAAGCGTATACATATATTTTCCAACTGAGATAACTATTAAATTTTTTCATTCTTAAAAGAGGTCCTGGTCTTTAGTTGACACATGATATCTGAAAGCTTGGATGGGTCCAGCGATGCCAGGTGATCAGTGTTTCCCCTTCTCTTTGTGGCTGCAATTTTACTCTCTCGGGAAATTGCATGGACCTAGGATTGGGAACTGTCCACTTGTGAGAATGATTGCTGGTGAAGTTGCTGTGAAATATTTTGCTGGGCTGGCGATGACAATGCATTAGTGCAACTCACTAATTTTGGTTGTTCGGCGGCTTGTTTTTCTATTTCTTGATTTTGTTTTTTATTGTTCTTATAACTGTTACCTTTGGGTATGTTGGTATTTGTCTCAGCTGTATCTATTACCACTTTTGTTTTAAAGGGGTGAGGAGGGGAAATCTTTGAATGACTTCTCCGGTCCGAAGGAAAGTGTCGGATTCACCTGGGTGCCTACCGACTAAACCTAACCTCCTCGCATGGGGACCAGTGCAAAGCACTATGCCCCCCTAGAAGACAAGGGAATTAAAGGTGAGAAGGGGGTGATGGAAAATAACGGAGAAATGTGGTGTCCAGCTCTCACTCAAAGAGATTTGGTGGAACAAATTCGTGTATCTGGGTGAATGTAAAGTGTGAGTACGCTGTGTTTTGTGTAGGAGGGGGCGTACTTGTGAATTGTGTAAGTGTTGATTTTTTTTTATGTTTAATTGTGTGTATGTCAAGTGTGAGTACGCTGTGTATTTAAGTATGTGGAGGCGTAATTGTTCTTGTGTATGTGTTGTGTATTCTGAGGCCGTAGGGAAACGGCAGGAATTTGGGTACTCCATAAGAGAGCATGACGAAGATAAGCGCGTTTTCGGCGGAGAAACTAGAGTGAGTCTTCCGAAGAAGATGTAGGTGTAGGTAGATCAGAAGTGTAGTCTAGGTTGTCGTGGAGTGCCACTAGGAAACAAGGTCGCCTAATTAGGTCGAATCGCCCGGGCTGGATGTTAGCAAGCGCCGCGATGGTAGCGTTTGGATGGTCCGTGATGGAAGCGTGGACTCTGGAGGCGAGAATGGGGGCCGCCTAGATGGAAGCAATGATGTTAAACACCCCACTAATTTGGGCATTCCTGGTAAACCACGGAATTCCATGTCCCGACCTTAGGATATTCATAAAGGTGCCCTGAATGGCCTTGAGACTGTTGTCTTTTGCAGCACCCCAGAGGGGGATGGCGTAGATGCTGCTGCTTCTTATGATGGCGTTGTATGTGTGCAGCTTGGTCTTTTGTGAGACTGCTTTGTTATTCAAGAACGGTTTCAACCGCACAAAGGCCCCGTAAGCCTTGCCGCGTGTTCAGTTGATGTGCCTTGTGCATGTGAGTCTCCTGTCTAGCGTGACGCTCAGATACTTTGCGGAGTAGCTCCATTCAATGTCTACTCCCTTGACCCTTATCTTTTTGAGCTTCTTCTTGGGATTTTTCTAAGAGAAGAGAATGGCTATAGTCTTGGATTCATTGATGGCTAGTCTCCAAAGACTATACCAGTTATAGAGAGTTTCCAGATGCTCGTTTAATTGGGTGGCGCACCGTGAGTGTTGTTTTGACGTACAGCTGACAGCGACGTCATCAGCGTATATGTATGTGTTGATGTCTTCGTGCTGGGGTAAGTCATAGCAGAAGATGTTTTAGAGGGTTATAGAAAGTTTGGAGCCCCGTGGGACCCCTAAGGTGATGGGGTGCGGGTCAAAGAGAGAATTGCCCACTTGAACGCGGAGAAATCTGCCGGAGAGAAAAGATTTAATGGTCCCGATGAGATGTTGCGGAGATGTTGAGTTTGTACAGTAGGCCCTTGTGTCAAATTCTGTCAAAGGCCTGCTGTACGTCTAAGAAGGCCATTGCGGTAAATTTTTTGTGGCTAAGACTGTTGGAGATGTTTTCGGTGACTCTCAGAAGCTGGTGCACCGCCGAGTGTCTGGCCCTGAAACCGTGCCTAACGTCAGGGAGAATGTTGTTATTCATGACGTGTTTATTTAAGCGAGTGAGAATGACGCTTTCGACGATTTTGCTGATCGATGGAAGTAAGCTGATAGGCCTATAGCTCGAGGGGAAACTGAGAGGCTTTTCCGGCTTCGGGAGGCAGATGACGGTAACCTCCTTCCACGCGATTGGGAAATAAGAAAGACGCATAGTAGCCTAGGCTATGTTGCAGATACCCATGATGAATTTTTGGGGGAGAATTTTGAGGATGCTATTTGTAATGCCGTCCCTGCCAGGGGCCGTGCGACTTTTTAGAGAGCGAATGATGGTTTTAATTTTGAAGGGGGAGGAGTATTCGAAAGCTGGATCATTGAGAATCTGTTGCTAAACTGTACGGTTGATGATCACGTGTTACTGTTATAAATCGATGGAGCTTATGTTGGGGGAGCATTGATCTTGCAATGAAGAAGCGAAGATCTCGGCTTTATCAGAATCTAGCGAGTAAGAAATATTCCCTTGTTTAAGGGAGGGAGGCCGTTTATTGGCACGACAATGAATTTGTTACATCTCTCATTTCGGAACTGAGATACCAGAGATTTAACCTCTTGATTTAGTGAGTTGAGAATGACTTTGAGATCGGGCTCCATTACTTTTGCCAGAGTTTGCGGGCTTTTTTTTCTGCCTTATAAGGTAATTGAGATGGTGTGGGAGTTTAAGTGATTGTTATGGTGCTGTTTTTGTCGTTCTGGTGTCTCGTGTGAACCTGTTTAGTTCGTTTGTCAGTTCGTCAACCGCTATGTCCAGTTCTATTTGGGATCTAATAGGTTTGCACTTGAAAGGGGATGACTCTAGATTATAAGCTAAGAGGACCCAGTAGATGCGGTTAGTGGTGACTGGAATATTAAGAGAAAATCCCTGGGAAATTCCGGCGCGAGATTTTAAAATATGTGCGTTACCGATTACCGACCCCTGCATGCGCGCAAGGTTACAGATGGTGGCCCTGCAAGGGTCTGGTTACCGGCCGGGGTCTGGTGGGAACTGTTAAAATTTGTGGAGGAGTAAGAAGTGGATTTGAGAAAGGGTAAATAATAAGTCGGAAAATATATTTAATACATTTATGTAAAAAACACATTGGCCAGCAGATAACTTAGTAATTGCCCAATCATAGAAAATTCAGTAGTAACTAAAAATAAAAGCATGTTGAAAATATTTTTTATAGACTATAGAATTATTTGAAAATACAACACGTAGTTAAAAATACAAAATATTAAAATCAAGTAAAAAATGTCGAAAAATATTACAAAATTTTATATGACACAAAATTATTCAAATATTTGTGTAAAAAACCTATTGACCTGCAGAAAACTTAGTAATTGCAGTCATAGGAACTTCCGTAATAACGAAAAATAAAAGCATGTTAACAAGATTTTTTATAGAATGTATAATTATTTAAAATACAACACGTAGTCGAAAATACAAAATATGATAATCAAGTTAAAAATGTCGAAAAATATTACAAAATTTAATGGAGCACAAAATTATTTGAAAATTTATGTAAAAAACACATTGGCCTACAGAAAACTTAGTTATTGCACAATCATAGAAAATCCAGTGATATCTAAAAATAAAAGCATGTTAACAAGATTTCTTATAGAATGTGAAATTATTTAAAAATACAACACGTAGTTAACATACAAAATATGAAAATCAAGTAAAAAATGTCGAAAAAATCACAAAATTGTATAGAAAACAAATTATTTAAAAGATTAAAATACAAAAAAATATTACAAAATTTTTATAGAACACAAAATTATTTTAAAGTTTAAAATGTCAAAAAATATGCCACTTGGGCAGTGACTATCTCTAAAAGTTGAAAATATTATAAAGAAAAATGTATTTGTACAAAAAATAAAAATTATTTAACTAAGAACGCCTACAAAATGAGTTCGTACACGTTGTATCCACAACGCAATCACCCACAAGTTTGAAGTGGTGGCCCCATTCTTCCAAATGGGCCTTCCAAAATGCGTGGCCGTGGTTTCCATGGTCGATGAAGTGCGCGTTGGTCTGCCGCCGCGATATCGACTCGGTAAAGGATAGAAATCTGTCAGGGCGATTCTTATCCAACACAAGATGATAGTTGTCATGCAGCTTTTTTTTCAAAATCACATGGTCACCGCGCAGTTTTTTGTTACGCATCTTGTTGCATTGCTCGCCATCGTTGGCTCGATACTTGCATAAATCAAAAATTTTTTTACTTTTAAGGTCATTCAATAAATTATCTTTGGTTAGAGACTCTGAGATACTTAAGTCTTATGAAGACTTAGATCATTACGTCATATTTACCTAATGAATTGTGATCGAAAAAACGGAAAATAAAACCTGAACTCTGTTAATAATAAAAACTTTTCATAATTCTAACATGTGCAGTTGTTTAAGATAGGTCTGTAATCAGAAATCTTATTTTTAGGTAGCTTAGCTAAACTAAGTCATGTTTTTTGTCGTATATATGTTCAAACCATGATTTCGAAGTGATTACACATATAACGTATGTATCAATATGCGTACGTTGTGCCTGACGCAGTCACTAATGGATTCCATGTCAGGAAGGAGATTACTTTTACTAATAAACTTCATGTGCTAAATTCACTACTGGTATCCATGCCCTGCGAAGTTGGCATAAGTATTATTTTTGTTACAGTTGTGAAGTTATCCGATATTTACTGTTTATTTAAAATTTGAATGACACATTCAAAATTGTTTCTGATAACTTAGTTAACCTATTTTTTACTTTTAAACATCAGGCAATGTATTTCTTTTGGTTAGGGACTCATAGATACACATGAATCATTAGTATAATTAGATTATTTCGTCATATTTACTTATAGAAATTGTTTAATACAAATAAGGTATGTACAATATACATTTACATGAAAATTTTGAGTAATGAGTGAGCAAACTTATATTTTTATATTAAATAATCAATTTTCGAGAGATTTTTACTAAAAATGTATTCAATTTTAACAATTTACAGCAAGTTAACGTAAAAATTTTAATTCGATTCTCTCGTAACTGGCTCAAGTCAGCTTCTAAATTAAAATGGAAAAAAAATTTGGTTAAAAAATTTTTGTTATTGTTTCATGACTGCAAATACCATTCATAACAATCACCTGCAGCAATTTCACTACAAAATTTTTTTAACAGAAGATATAGAATAATTGCAATAGTTAACTTTGCAAGATTAAAAAAAAATGCGTTTGCCTCTAGTGCGTGTAGGTAAGCTGCTTGTGTAACTAAAGTGTTCTAAACCTGCTCTATTAAAAGTTAGAGTAAAGGAATATCATTATGAAAAAAATTTTAGGATTCCTGTATCTGGTTTGTAAATGAATAACGAATTTTTGGTATTTATTTTTTCATGCGTTTTAAAATCCTAAACCTATCTCGAAATATATGGAAAATTGTGTATTGCGATAGTAAGTATGACATTCCTTATTTTTTTTTTTTTAATGCTAAAATATACCCTTTCCATTGTGACAATGATAGTGTATTAAAAAACTACTTTCTTGACGCAGGGACTAATGGATTCCATGTCTGGGAAGCTATCGCCATTACTTACACACGTCTCTCATATTTACAGCATATTTTTTGATTTTAAAGATCATACAATTAATAATATTTAGTTAGGGTATAGGTAGACATAAATAATGTATATGAAAGATTAACATTACTTCTTCATATATACTGAAGGGATGCAAATTTTTAGCATTAAACATGCATGTACATCTTTGTGTACGTCAAAAATTTTAAGTAATGTTATGCCTGACGTGTGACTAATGGATTCTATGTCCTTAATAGTAAACTATATATGCCTAATTCACTACAGGTATATATATATACATATATATACATATATATACATCCTGCATAATAAACATGAGTGGTATTGATGTTTTAGTTTGCAAATTATGTAACACTTAATAGTATATCAAAATTTAAATTTCACATAACAAATGTTTTCGATGATTTCAACATTGATCAACATTGATCAACATTGATCTCGCATGGCTATCGTGACACTATATCAGGTTATTACGTCATATTTACTAAATAAATAAGTTAAGTAATCTAGAAAAACGGAAAATGATAACCTCAGTTATCCATAGAGATAAAACATTTCAATAACACTAAAATGTGCAATTGTTTAAGATAGGTCTGAAATTTAAAATGTTATCATTAGATAGCTTAGCTAAAATAAGTGATGTAGCTTTCAGAAAGATGTGTGTTAAAACCACGATTGCAGTGCAAATCATTAGAAAAAATGTATGAAGTGATTACTCATACGTATTGGTTGATGATTGATGTAACTATGGTAAAAATGCAGTACATGATTGTTTTAGTTTATGATGTATATGCGTAAGCTCGGACAAATAGGTTTATATGACTGAAATGAGCTTCAATCAGAAAAACTTTTTTTCGGACATGGCTAGGAACTGACATTTCTGACATTGTTCCACGATTTTCATCATTAACAAAGTAACTTATAGGTTTATCGCTGTATGTAAAAACTTGAAATTTTTACTATGTATTGTGATTTTTATATAATTAAATTTCAATTGTATACATGTGTAAGAGCCTGG
The DNA here is from genome assembly GCA_030522625.1 of Copidosoma aretas. Classification (NCBI taxonomy): domain Eukaryota; kingdom Metazoa; phylum Arthropoda; class Insecta; order Hymenoptera; family Encyrtidae; genus Copidosoma; species Copidosoma aretas. The sequence continues at coordinate 9,700 of JAPYYV010004586.1, forward strand.
GACACTATCTTAGCCAGTTACGAGAGAATTATCCACATATATTTTGATAGTTGCAGCTTCAAAACAAAATTTTTTTTTTCATTTATGGTTTTGGAGGATTTTAAATTATTTTATTTTCTGTTTGTGTATTTTTTTATCAAAGTTTTCTGGTCTTCAACGGAAATAAATATCGTATGAAAGGTATGCAATACATTTTTATTTACTGAGAGTTCTGTTTGAGGCTAAAATTGCAATAGAAAAAGATGGAAACTGTTAATTTAGAGGTTTTTCCGTTTTCTTATACGTTCATCAAAATGTTTACATGTTAGTTTGATCAATGATTATTTCGAAACATAATAAATAAATGGGAAGATTATCATCAATTTTATTATTGGAAACGATTACTATCGAAATCCACGATGTTTTGATGATTATAAAAGTTTTATGTCCTAAAATGGGACATATGGAACAGCTGTTGAAATTCGAAGTTTTACGGAAGTATGTAATGTTTTTGTGAAGATGTTTTTTGATACTCATAAAAATATTCACACTTTCGGAGATTCAACAAGCGATTGATAACTGAGCCTATGTTTTTCGAAAAAAATTGATTCAGGTCATTATGATCTATTGGATTGTCAAAATCAAGATATTAAAAAATACAAAACTACTACTTCTAACATTTTAAATTTATGTAAGAAAAGAAAAAATGATAATATTCAAAATAACATGATTTGAAATAAAATAGTTAAACATACTCTTTATGACAATTTTGTTGCAGTAAAAGATGGAAATGGATTATTCAGAAATTTTTTAGATTTTTACATAGATATATTTATTTATCATCAGCCAATTGGCCCAGATAAGGACTTGGTTTACAAGAAATTGTTCTGTTAATCATACGCATATCCTATACTTACTCTTGCACCATACCTAAAGTACTATAACTTTTACTTATTTACACTAAAGGCTCCGTTTACACATTCTCAATTGGCAATTTCTTACATTCCGTCTCATATCTTTTAAATAAATGTATCACTTTAATTACGCCTAATACACTAGTAACATATTTATTTATTATTCCTTTTACTGCCTCTCGATTCTCTCGCCTTTAAGCACTTATTTCACATCTATTAATTATATAAGCTGTGGTATCTGTTTTTTTATTACAAAATGTACACATTCTATCTGACTCTTCTAACCAATATTCGTTTCTAGACCCTATACTACCGCATCTTATCCTAGCTATAATACCAATATCACTTTCTTTTCTGCACCTTTCTAAACACTTTGGTAATTTTTCAACTTTAATGTTGATATAATTCTCGTTATACTTAGAATTTTTTATCTTATCATCCAGGTACTGATTTTCCACATCAAACATTCTTCTCCTTTCTTCATCCCATGCCCTTCTACTTTTACTGGTATTAATATTTATTGCTAACGTGCTCCACCCCAACGAATGAAATTTTTTTTTTTTTCTTGGCTGTACAAATCTACTTTCCCCAACTTGTCCTTCTCTCTCCAACATAGTTTAACTAGTCTATGATCGTCGTATTCGCTCCGAATATGTCACGTTACTTCAAATACGTTAAAGTCGAACGTAGATGAAAAACCAAAAACAGTCAATTTTATATGTATGATGATGTATCAGCCCTTGAACAAAGGTTGAGTTGTAGTGAAAACAACAAATTAATTAAAGAACACATTTAAACCTTGACTTGAGTTCCAAAAGAAAATCCTATAGCTAAAACTTATAAATATTTAAATCAAATTGCCAACGTGAAACGACTTCCAAACTATAAAATGATCTTTTTACGTAAAAATAAGGCAGCGAAAACACACGTATAACAAATCATTAACAGCAGAATGCGGTGCTATCATAGTGTCGGATACAAGTTTACCAGAAACTTTTTATCTTTGTTTATATCCTAAGGACTTACCAAAAAATCATCCAAAAGAAAAAAATTTGAACAAATTATCCTATTTTGTCGATTCCATGGGTTTTTCTTTATTATTTCGATTGGGTGATTTAGGATGGAGCACACTTTATTTTGGTAATACTTAGAAAATAAAGAAATCTTACTTTATTACAATATTATTCATACAGATTAGTCTATAGACCGTATTAGCAATTTCAGGCCTTTACTTTTTGCGGGAAGAATAACTCAACAGTTTTTCATACATTTGTACATAATTGTAGAGAACAACAGATCGAATTATTTAAGAAAAAATTTAAAAAATTATGAGTCAACTGTTACCAAGGTTTATTAGATCCAATAAGTAGTAGTGCATCAAATATTTCTAAAAATTTTAAACAAAAAGAAAAGGGTGGAAATTTATATATATTTCTATCAACGAACATGGGCAGTCCAAGATACATGCAACAACACTATCAGCATGCGATGGCTATTATGAGGAAGTGCGGTAGACCAGACTTATTCATAACTGTAACTTGTAATCCTAAATGGAATGAGTTGAAAATGATTCTCTCGAATTTTCCGAAAAATACGGCACCGAATGATACATCAAATGTTACCGTTAGATTATTTCACACGAAACTTCAATCAATTTTAAAATATATAGCTGAGAAAAAAAAATTTCATATAGTTCTAGCTTGTGTTCATACACAATTGAATTTCAAAAACGAGGTCTACCGCATGCACATATTTCAATAACATTACGTCCTGGCAGTAAAATAATAACACCTGAACAAGTCGATACTTTTATATCTGCTGAAATCATTGAGAATAATAAAGAACTTTCAAAATTAATTATTAAGCATATGCTTTACAGACTTTACACTAAGGTAAGTCTGTTTGTAAAATAGTGATAATTAATCATTGCAATAAAGTTTTTCCAAAACCATTCGTCAATGCTACAACATTAAAGAGAGTTTACTCGCCAAACTAAAAAAGGTAAAAATGTTCACGAAACTTTAGCCAAAGATGAATTAATGTGTGAGAAATGTGTGGTATAATATATTATACTAAATTTTTTAATCAAAAAATAAATCTTGTTAAACATCAAATATACCAATGCCAAAAATTTGGTTCATATGTAAAAGAGCTTTGTCTTCTGTATCCTTTTTGAAGTCTTTTGTAAAATTATTTTTATACTTGTCCGAAATATATTGTCCTCAAATGTTTTCTGATAAAAAAGAACCACGTTAAAAATTACCCTAATTTGAACAGTAACATAAAAATACTGGCTTCTTCGAAAATTTTATCAATTAAACCCATGAAAATCACAGTGTCTCCAAATTTTTACAAGTAATTTTATTGTACGTTTTCAAGTCTTCAAAAGAAGTTTCTCCTTTCACTTTATTTATAATCAAGTAAAAAAAAAAAACTTTATGATCTTCAGGTGATACAGTATTTAATCTGCCAACTGCAGTGTTTTTCATAACATTTTTTCTTTTTTCCAAAATTTTAAGTTGGTTTTTAAGGATACAACGCTCCGGAATATTGACGTATTTCAAAGATTTCGCAAAATTATCAACTTTGTTTAAATCGAACCACGCCGTAAGAGAAGTATGCCATTTTTCTATTTCATTTCCAATGATATTTTTTTCAAGAAAAAGTTTTTGTTTATTTTCAAGATAAATTGCTAAATTTATTTCCGTATGACTTTTACCAAAAATTGGAAATTCTTGCAGTCTCCAAGCGGATTTCGTTAGACTTAATTATCTACCTTCAATATAAGTTTTTATTTGATCTAGGACTTCTTTTTCGAAATCATCGTATATTCTAATTTGCACGAATGCTCTGTCACTACCTTTATAAATATAATTAAAAATATATTTTATGCTTTGTATGGAAGCACATAATTCAACATTTATGTGATATTTGTATTTCATTTGAAACATTTATTATAAGGAACAAACATTGCATTATCAACTGGAATTTGGTCTTTATTATAAGTGTTGCATACGTGATCATCAGAAATATTATTTTTCATTTTGTATTCTGGGTATCCATTTTTCTTGAGATAGTTTACCGTGCCTAACCTTCTTGACGCACGGAGAAGCTGTGTGCAAAAGAGATTTTGAGAGCTGACCGATAATGCGTTAAGCTGTGTATGAACACAAGCTAGAACTAAATTAAAAATTTTTTTCTCAGTATATATTTTAAAATTGATTGAAGTTTCGTTTGAAATAATCTAAGGGTATTATTTCATGTATCATTCGGTGTCGTATTTTTCGGAAAATTCGATAAAATTATTTTCAACTCTTTTCATTTGGGATTACAAGTTACAGTTATGTATAAGTCTGGTCTACCGCACTTCCTCATAATAGCCATCGCATGCTGATAGTGTTGTTGCATGCATCTTGGGCTGCCAATGTTCGTTGATGGTAATATATATAAATTTTCAACCTTTTCTTTTTGTTCGAAATTTTTAGAAATATTTGATGCACCATTACTTATTTCATTTAATAAACCTTGGTAACATTCGACTCTTAAATTTTCTTGAATATTTCTGAAATGATTCAATCTGTTATTCTCTATAATTATGTACAAATGTATGAAAAACTGTTGAGTTATTCTTCCCGCAAAAAGTAAAGGCCTGAAATTGCTAATGCGGTCTATAGACTAATCTGCATGAATAATATTGTAATAAAGTGAGATTTCTTTCTTTCATAATTATAACCAAAATAATTTTTGCTCCATCCTAAATCACCCAATCAAAATAATAGAGGAAAATCCATGGATTGACAAAATAGGATAATTTGTTCAAATATGTTTCTTTCAGATGATTTTCTGGTAAGTCCTTAGAATATAAACAAAGATCAAAAGTTTCTGGTAAACCTGTATCCGACACTGTGATAGCATCGCATTCTGCTGTTAATGGTTTCTTATACGTGTGTTTTCGCTGCCTTATTTTTACGTAAAAAGATCATTTTATAGTTTGGAAGATGTTTCACGTTGGTAATTTTATTTAAATGTTGATAATTTTTAGCTATAGGATTTTCTTTTAGAACTAAAGTCATAGTTTCAATATGTTCCTTAATTAATTTGTTGTTTCCACTAAAACTCAACCTTTTGTCAAGGGCTGATAGATCATCATACATATAAAATTGACTGTTTTTAATTTTTTATCTACGTTCCACTTTAACGTATTTGAAGTAACGTGACATATTTGGCGTTGAATCTTTGTATTATAAATAGTTTTTTCTTTTTGCCCTATTTCATTACTCATAAAGGATGCAAAAGTAAAAAAATGTAATTGTAATATCCAATCAAAATTCTAAAAAGTTGATCGAATAATAAAAGTTTTTTTTTGTCTTCCGTCGTATTTACTTAAAGGACTTGAAAGAATTTTTCCGTTATGACAACAAATTTTTTTTTTTTCCTTTGTTCCAAAATATTGCAAAACAATGTCAAAATTTATAATGTTGACATATCGCAATAAAAATCAGGTTCTACGAATAATTTGTTATTCGTTGAATTATTAGTTTAGATTGTTTTTTCGTAACTATTAATTTTAATAGAGTATCATTATTTATTATGTATTCTCTCTTTTAAAATTTGTTATTGGTTGTATTATAGATTTTAGATTGTTCTTTCAGAACTGTTAATTTTAAAAAAGTATCCTCATTTTAAATATATTCTCTCTTTTTATGTTTGGATAAAAAAAATGATCGATTTCTTAAAAGTTTTTTATACAATTATTTTTACAGCTTAGTAAACTATATTGATCGGAATCAATATGCCCTGAGAATAAAATATACAGTTGTAATTCGTTCGAAAAGTTTCCGAAAGTTATAACATTATCTGAATTATCAAAAGTTACTTTTATATAGACGTTAAAAATTTCTACAAAAGATTAAATTTCAATAGCGGTTCCATAAACACCAACTAGTGACATATAATCAGTATAATCTCTACAATTCTTCACATTGTCAAAATAAGTGTTTCTTAAACTACAGTTCTGAAAACAACTTCACTTACTATTGATTTTGTTAACTATTATTAATCGTACTCTTATAAAAAATTTTCATTGTTATGCATAAAAAACTAAAAAATTTCTGAATAATCCATTTCTATCTTTTACTGCAACAAAATTGTTATAAAGTGTATGTTTAACTATTTTATTTCAAATCATGTTATTTCAAATATCATCATTTTTTCTTTTCTTACGTGAATTTAAAATGTTAGAATGAGTAGTTTGGTATTTTTTAATATCTTGATTTTGACAATCCAATACATCATAATGACCTGGATCAGTTTTTCCCGAATAATATAGGCTCAGTTATCAATCGCTTGATGAATCTTCGAAAGTGTGAATATTTTTATGAGTATCAAAAAACACCTTCACAAAAACATTACATACTTCCGTAAAACTTCGAATTTCAACAGCTGTTCCATATGTCCCATTTTAGGACATAAAACTTTTATAATCATCAAGACATCGTGGATTTCGATAGTAATCGTTTCCAATAATAGAATTGATGATAATCTTCCTATTTATTTATTATGTTTTGAATAATCATTGATCGAACTAGCATGTAAACATTTTGATGAACGTATAAGAAAACGGAAGAACTTCTAAATAAACAGTTTCCATCTTTTTCTATTGCAATTTTAGCCTTAAACAGAACTCTTAGTAAATAGAAATGTATTACATACCTTTTGTACGATATTTATTCCCGTTGAAGACCAGAAAACTTTGATAAAAAAATACACAAACAGAAAATAATAGTATATTACGCACTAAGGGACTAAAGCAAGCCAGTTCGTGGCTGTTGTAGTGTGCGCCCGAGCGTAGCGAGGGCGCTACAAGCAACAGCCACTCG
>JAPYYV010004587.1:0-16469 GCA_030522625.1 Copidosoma aretas
CATAGCAGACTCACCATAGGCTTTTTTCAACAGTTCACACACTTTGTTACACTTTATTTCATTTTTTACGCACAATTTAATACAAATTCTTTGACTCTTCGATTCTTCCATTGTTTAAAGAAGCAAAAATCGCCCAGCTCGAAAAACATGTCCAACCTTAGTGGCTGCCACATACAAAGTAAACAGTGAATATAGCTGAAAATTTTATCATACTTTAGGGGCATGTATACCAACACAATAAAAAAAAAATTTGACAATCGGACTCTCCAGACCCGCGAAATTTTAAAATTCCGGGTACTTTTGGAACACACCTCGTACACCTACCCAATTGTAAATATATCAGCGCAAATAATATTAATTAGTTTATTTTACTTCTTTTTCCTCTCCCGATTACTGCTCTCGACTTTGGCTGGACTTAGCTTGCAACGGAAACGGCCCTTCCACGAACAATGTGTTTTAATCTCGGCAGAAAAGTTTCATTCATTTCCTACTTCTTTCAATACATCCACAGAACAACCTCAATGAAATAGTATGACGAGAAGACCGTATACATAAAGATGTCAAAGAGTAATTCGACAAAAAAATTTATCGAATTTCCGAAGTTTAAAAGAAGCTTAGATTACAGTAGAGAGAGAGAAGAAAAAAATCTATTTACAGCAATATTTTACTTATTAAACTAAAATTTAGAAAATAAGTTGTATTCTCTAAGTAACTTGTTTATTGCTGTAAAAATATGTAAAAGCTTGGGGCGCTTCAATTTACATGTAAGAGATGTATGTAAAAAAGTATTTATGACACATAATATGCTAATTCTTACTAAATAGAATTTACAATACATCTTGGTATAAATACTTTATTCTATAGATAAAAAATTATTACGATGATAACATACGTACCCAAGATTTCACTTATAGCTGGATGAAGGTTGCTTTGACATTAACGATTGTTTTCCATTTTTATTCTATTCTTTCACCAAATTTCCGAAATCTAATAACGCTGAACTTATGATATGCATGGATAAATTTGTAGACCATACAATATGTAAATTAAAAAAAGCGCCCAACCCAAAATGGCAGATCACCTTATCTAATACAGTTCCTTTAATGTGGGAATCTGAAAAAAAAGGTATTCCATATATACTACGATGATTTACGTAACGTCATTCTGAATTTAAAATGGCGACAAACAAAAAAAGTGCATTTGCCGTTGACTGCAAAACTTCTTCGACATTGATATCAAATGAAAGTGGATGACAATTAAAATGTTATGCAGTGTGTGGCGTTATTCTAAATGTAATATTAAGGGCTGACAAAAAATGGCGAATAATAATGTCGTTTTAGGGAATATACTGTAATTAAATATGATGCTTTATATTACAGAAAATATCGGTACGATAGGCGTTAATAATTTTTGAAGTTTTTTATTTTGTTGACCATTAATACAGACGCAAAATCGGGAGTATCTCACGTTGAGCAACTGTTATACGTATAGTATACTATAGTGCTGCTCCACCTATGCAACGCTTCTCACACTCACAGTGGCTCCACCCTTCCCACGTACTGTTTTGTACAGCTAGGTGTATATTTTATTATCTTACAATTGTGTGTCAAAAATTAAGGTTTCTTTAAAATAAGCCAGAAGTGTCATCAGCCATATCTAAAAAATTTTACGTTCGATTTTAATCATCCAGAGCTTAAAATAATCCGTTTTATATCCTTATAGCAACTTAAAAAAAAAATTTTGAGTTTCATAACTTATGAAAGTTGTTTTAACAATTTTTGATATCTGAAAAGCAGTTTCTCGTTACTTTTGGTGAAAAAAAAAGTTTAATTCGATTTTATCAATAGTTATATCTTATAGAGTATCAAGATAGCTTCAGTATCCACTTTTAATCATTCTAACTCTCCATTTTGTTCGTTTTTATGAAACAAAAACTTAGATTTTTGTAAAAAATAAGCCATATTTCGGGAACCCATTGACAGATTTTGCATTTTCATGGGAAAAGCTTTGTATCGCTAAAAAATGAAGATATCTGTAAGAAATGTCAGATATGTTCTGTATAGTGTTAAGTATAAAAAACATCATTTTTTGTTAAATGCCTATGTGCGTGTGTATGTGGTTGTGTGCATGTAATGAGTTATATAACAGAAACCCTCCAACCGATTTCAACGATCCAGGGCCTAAAATATTTCTCTTTGAATTCTTATTGCAGTTTAAAAAAACAATTTAAGTTTAATACCTTATAAAGGTGGCTATACCGATTGTTGTTGTCCAAAAAGCGGTTTGTTAAATATTTTTAATATATACATAACTTAAATAGTTACATCTTAAAGAGCATTAAAATAATAATTTTATTTCCTGCTCTAAATCATCTTCATAAGTTATTTTGTTTCTTTGTTTATTAAAGGAATTCTAAATGTTTATTAAAAAATCATTTACTTCTAAGCAATCCGTCGACAGATTTTAATGATCCAGAGCTTAAAATGTTTGCTTGTATATCTCGATAGCAGTTCGGAAGAACCATTCAAGTGTTGTACTTCTTTAAGTGTGTTATATCGATTATTTATGTTCAAAAATCGTTTTTCTGCTATCTTTAGAGTAAAAAATTTGCAATTCTATTTTCTAAATAGTTATATCTCCAACAAAGTAGAAAAAACTTTATTCGTGAATTTGAATCATCTTCGTAAGTAATTTCGTTTCGTTTTCATTAAAAAAATACGCTAGCTAAACTCAGCGCATCTTCGGTATTCGACCGATTTTTTTACAATAATAAGTCGCGTAAGAGCGCTAGATCAAGTTAGCATAAATATGCTAGTTGATCTTGTTTTTAAATTATAATAATAATCGTAATCTCCCCTAGGTATGCTCGTTTAGCTGAGCGTAACTACGCGAGTTAACTAATTTTTTTCTTTGTAATGAGAATAGTGGACTCTCGTAGATACACTAACTAAACTCAGCGTTTCTACTATAATCAGTCATATCTGTGTCATCTTGACTGGTTTTGACTAGAAATTTAGCCCATACCATTGGTTTATTCATTTGAATTTAAAGGTTTGAGATTCAAGTGCGAAATCGTATCTAAAATAGATTTAGCAATCACAAAAATAAAATTAGCAAAAAAATAGTTCAAAAAACTTTCTGCAAATAATTAAGCAGTGGTTTCTATTGTGGGATGTAAATGCTTATTTTCTTATGCTCACAGTGGTTCATGGTGTAAAGAGTATCGTTGCGAATCTGCCAAAACATCCAGCCAATCGGGTGCCCTTCGAAAAATTAGCCATCTTTAGACTGTTCTAACAGTAGCTAATAAAATCGCGCAAAATTAGAACAAACATCACGGCTCTTTAAAATGCCCAGAAAATGACGATATTTGTTCATCGGTACGGACACACCGTGTAGTCTTTCATCGTTATAGCAGTTGAATAATGATAATATAGTTATGTACCTTTTCAGTATTAATCAATGGAAAAATCACGATCCAATATTTTAAATAATTTTATCTTGTAAAGCATAGAAATAACTTTATTCACCATTGTTTATGACTCTGATACACTATTTTCTTGTATTTTTATGATTGAGATTCTTCAAATTTTTTGAAAAATTATAATTTGAAACATGCACAATATTTTTGATAGATTGGTTTAATTGTTTTTAAAATAAAATGATTTCAACGATGTTTTGTCTACTATTCGGGTACAAAGGTTATAAACCTCATTTTCAAAATAATTTTACCTTATACAGCATAAACAAAGCCTTTTTACTTATTTTAAACCATTCTGATACATTGATTGATTTTTTTATGAAATAAAATTACAATAACAGTTTTCAAGGAAGCTTTTTGTTAATTTATTAAAAACCGGTTTTTATAAATTATTTAGATTTGTTGCATGTTAATAATTACTCGTAAATATCAAAACTCGCATTTGATATTATACTATTTATGGAGTACACATATTGTTTGACTATCAATCAATACACAACTATTGAAGTTTTTGCAGCGCCCTGCTTGCGTTATTATTATTAATACAGTGGCATTAATTTTTTATTAAAACGCGCAAGTTTACTTTCTGCACTAACGGAGCGTTTGATTTTTATCTTTGCATGCTGACAATAAAGATAATTTACATTTCATGCACTGAGTTTATATTATTTTGTAGATTTTAATATTAGCAGATATCACTGACGATTCCTGCATTTTGTGCAATAGATTATTGACAGAAGATACTTATAAGATTAAGTAAAAAGCTTTTGAGACGCTAATAGTTGTTAGTAAACAAAAAAGGACGAAAATCGTAAGGTACTGAAATAGGCAACTTCCATAAATGTTAATAAAAGTTCTCACGTAACATACACCCGCAGAAGCAGTATCAGATCTGCCCTACAAGCTTAGTAAGCGAAAGCATCTGCTTTAAGAAAGTCCAATCACGAGAAAAAAATTTTGATTTTGAATCGCTCTGTATTTTTTGTGGTTAAGATACCTCTGTTGCTAAGGAGTTTCAAACTCCAGGTGTGTACTGAACCGTCAGTGAAATAAAGAGTGATGAGACCGTGCAATATGTTTTACAATCTATAACCGAACGATCTGCGTCTCATGATTATCTTATGAAGGTCAACGTGAACTACGGCAAGGTTCAGGCTTGTTATAATAAGTAATGTTTGGTAAATATTCATAAAGGACGCCCAACGTGTATTTAGGACTGCTCACTCGACCCATTCATTAGCGCAGTGAAGCACTTTGTTACTTATCACATTTTTAAACATCCTAAAGAGTGTCAGTTTTCGCTAAAAAGTATAATTCAACAATACAGTAGCGAAGACGGGATTAAGAAATTCTATGTAAAAATATTGTTACAGAATTATCTCAAAGATGACATCGCTATTCCATATATTAAAAATAACTACATAATGTATGCTCCTTTATAGAGGAAGCTGCGTATTGGCAAAATATAAAGATATCTTAAAAACATGTCATAAATATTTTTTGTAGTGTTTAGAATAAAAATACATACTTTAAAAAATGTCTGTATGTGTGTGTGCATGTAATTAGTCATATCTCAGAAACCCTTCGATCGTTTTTAATGACCCAGGGCTTAAAATGTTGAATTTAATACCTCATAGTGGCTCACAACAAAATTATAGTTTTAAATCTTAATAAAGATGTTATGACGATTTTTGATGTCGGAAAATCGGTTTTTCATATTTTTGGGATAAAAAAATTTTAATTTGATTTTTGTATAATTATATCATAGAGCACTAAAACAGCTTTATTTCCAATTGAAAATAATCTCTGTACGATATTTTGTTTCGTTTTGATCAAAGAAATACTAAAATTATAAAAATACTAAAATTTTGTAAATAATAAGTCGAAACTCAGAAACTCTCTGAGTAATTTTGATGATCCAGGACTTAAAGTGTTTGATTTCATGTCCTTATAACTGCTCAGCTAAGGAACCGAAGTTGCACTCGTTATTAAGATTGATACAACCATTTTCGATGTTTACAAAATAGTTTTCTGCTATTTTTATGTGATGCAATTAGAGTCTGATGCTATAGAGAATTTTAATAGAATCTCGTCTATCTAAAATCATATTCCCTACGTCACTATGATCATTTTTTTCTAAAAGTACTAAAATTTTTGTGAAAAAAATTCAGATTTTGGGAATGAATCCACAGATTTTCACTATTCAGGGATAGAAATGTTTAGTTTATTATGTACATAGTGGTAGAATAGTGAAAATACGGCTATGTAGCTCATTTATGTTTTTGATACAATGTTAAAAAAAAAAAAAAAAAAAAGACTTCATATTTTTTTAGGGAAAAAATTATAATTTAATCTAATAAATAAAGATATCTTGTAAAGTATTAGAAAAACATTCTTCACCAGTGCTAATCATTCGCTGTATATTTTATATTATGATCATTGAGATACTACAATCATTTTGGCAATCATAACTCGAAACATGCACGATAATTCAATAATAGTTTCGCTATATTTTTGTTACATTACGTCTATCGATTTTAGTAATAATTTTTAATATTTGGATTGATTGTTTTTGAAATAAAATAAGATTAACAATCACACATTTTTTATCAAAAATTTTTGAGTGACGAATCAGACTATACTTTTCTGACGTATTTTGAACTGCTGAATCGATTTTCGGAGACAAAATTAAGATCCTGTGTGGCATTTTTTTGATAACCTCGAAAAGGGATGTAAATACGCTATTATAATCGTTAAGCATAACTAGATCATTTTGGGAGAGTCCGCTAGTTTGATTACACTTAGATATACACATATCGACAGAAGAATAAAAGTATTTGCACCATAGAGACCGAAAAATCGGTTACATGACCACCGAAACCCCGAATTTTTACCGACAACTGTGAAAAAAATATATTCCCCCGTTGTTTTCCTAACACCAGCAAGTTCCAAGCTCTTCTGAGACTTATATATCTGAAATCTCTTTTACCAACTTATTTTATACCTCCAAAAGCTAAAATTACTCCATTGACGACAGTTCCAGATATTTAGGACCGCCTGAAAATATCTATCGCTGTTTGTGGTAACGTACTTATTTGTCTTCCAACGACCGTTTGTCTGCAATGGATTTATTTTTCGTTTTATTCCTATGTTACTCTCTTTAATATCCAACAAAAATTAGCCATCATATTGATGTCCCAACTTCCCTGATACCGAGGTTCCGTTTCTTTGAGATCTTCATGGAAACATTCACCTTGTTCTTCACTCTAGGCGCAAAGATTTTCAGGAATTAAATCTAGGTGAAAATGTAGAAAGTGTAACTTAAGATGCATGAAAGAACCTTTTTTACTGCAGTTATTGACCATTTCTCCGGCAATCTCTTTATTATGCGGACTTTTTTTATTGCTTTAAAAGTTCTCAACGGCCTCTTTGAAATTGCTCCACACAGCTCTTTCTGAGGTGTTCATTGTCTCGATGAATACTTTATCATCATGGTTTTTCCGATCCCTGGTATCCCATGAACATAAGAAGCAGGGATTTTTTGTAAAGCCAGACTGCTGGACCGATATCATAGACAGAACTGTTAAATCATCACTGATCTGCCACTTATGTTTAACGTAATTGATCTTCTTTAGCACCTTCTGAATGTTTTCGTAATTTTCTTCTAGCCCCACTGAATGAGCTAGCGGTGTCGGGGCATGAGAGTTGCCTATGTGAAGTAAAACTTCTTTAAGACTCCGCTTCAATAAATCAAGGAGCAGACTTCATTCTTCTGCCTTGTATGATTAAGGTTTGAGTTCATTAATTATTTGAGTTCATCGTACAGTATACTGACTCTTCTGTCTTAGAGAAATATTATCGAAACTCTTTTTCTTTATCTGGATATGCAGAAACCTTTGTGCCTTTAGCTAACAAATTTTTTTTTTTAATGAAGAAGCTAAATATTTAGCACTATCTTTCGACAAGCCTAGATCTTTGATTAGATCGTTCCATTCCTGTTGCGTGTAAGGTTCGCAAATGTTTTATTTTTCATGTTCAGGTATAATGTACGCTTCATCATGTTCGTCTTTAAATTAGATGTCATTACTCACATTCTTCTTCTCAATATGTGATGCATCCTGATCCGTATGTGGATGACCCGGACTCACATTCCTTTTCTCTGTAGATGTCGAAGGCCTGCTGCTACTTTTTTCTAGTGATAATCTTACTTCCTTGAACGATTTGGCTTTCATTTTCATTCTAACGGGAAAGCATCAGATAACAAGCACTACACATTTTGTGTATTACCCAAGATATTTCTTCAGCTTCGAACTCGATCCCGGAACAATTTTTGTAAATCGAGCGGATATCGTCTCGCAAATTTTGACGTTTTTTTACCGACGTAAACATATCAGAATGCATCTACATTTTGGTTGCATAGATGCATTTTAGAAAGATTTGAATTTGTATCAGCCATAAATAATATAGAACCTGCACGTTAGGGTCCCTATTCCGATCGCTGGTGAGTCCAGCATTCTGGGAGTGATAACCCTCATACCTCCCTAAGTCTAAGTACAAATGCTTTCCGGCTTCAACGAGGACAATGTCAACTTATTGCTGGACATACTATGGGTTCATCCTCATACCCTAACGCTCCCCTGCAGAACAGTGCGCCTTAGCTGGCTTCGATACTACAATGGACCGCAAAGTGAATCATTCTACACATCCCCTTTCGGAACAGTTGTCATATCGGCAGCACCCGTTGTACTAGCTAAAATTAAGAGTTTTTACTGCATAACGGTAAAATTCCAGTAACAAAATGTCCTTGATTTGAATCATCTTACAGTCCAAAGCTGGGTAAAAAATACTTTTAGCAAAAAGAAGTACGAAAGTATTAATCACTTATCCGAATATATTATGACGTGGCAGATTAAGACGTCATAAGTCTGTCCATATAATGCGGTCAACGGAGAGAGTCTCAGTAGACTATGGCAATTATGGATGAGATGCGTAGCAATTCGGCATATATATGCATACCATGCAGATGATAGGCTCTGATTGCCGTCAGAATACGTTACACGTGACCGTCACCCATCCTGTCACTAGTTCCTTTACCCATCCCGAACACAACCTCCCCTCCCCCCATAGTATTGCTCGCGTAGTGCTGACGACGCGACGTGCTGCTCGGCAGCAGACCGAATCATTTGTGCATGCGCCTGCCGTTGCCAGCTGCAAATAGAGAGAGAGAGAGACGAGGCCGAATTCGAGCCCGCACGAGAGCACGCTGGCAGACTCTCCGGTACCGCCTAAAAGTTCGCACGTGTCCGCCGTGCTTGACCCGCGTCCGGCTTGCAGCAGTGTCGATGGTCGAGAGCCCACTTGGCGCGCAAATCCGCTGCACCCACGCGCCCGACCTTCCTGGTTGATCTGGCAACGAGCAAACACCTGAGCGCTCAGCCTTAATTGATCAAACTCTCAGCTGAAGTCCATATTCCTAAGCACTCCGTAAAACTGAACAAAGGGGAAGTGCTTTTTTGTAATTCTTAGATAAGCGATTTCATTAAATACATAGTCTACCTATACTCTTGCTTCTTTTTCTTTATCCTGAGTAATAATACAAATAATAATTCCATGTCATATATTCGATGATTAGGCTATGAGATATTTCGATTGCATATACTAGATGTTAACGTGTCTCCCGTCCCATCGTCCTCTCACACATTCACTCGTAGCTGTTGGCCGCAATCCCTGCCAGCGAGCAGCTACGTTACAATATATCAGTCTTATTTCATACTCTTCATTGCAAAAAGATCATCATAATAGAAAAGAATATTTGCAGGTATGCGATCTCCTCGGAGAAAACTGATACATATTTGGTTCATCTTGATCAGGAAGAATCATATATTGATGAGGAGAATTGAGTGATGATATCAAATTTAAAGACGAAGATGATGAAGAGTACATCATACACTGGCATTAAAAACAACACATTTGTGATCCTTACACGCAACAGGAATTAAACGATCTAATCAAGATCTAGGTGTTTCGAAAGGTAGTGCTGAATATTTTGCTTCTTCATTAAAAAAGAAAAATTTATTAGCTCAGGGCACAAAGGTTTCTGTATATCGGGATGGAAAAAAAGAGTTCCGAAAATATTTCTCTAAGACAGAAGAGTCAGTATACTGCAACGATATGACAGGCTTGATCAATAAATTCAAGCTTTAATCATACAAGGCAGAAGAATGGAGTCTGTTCCAAGGAATCAAGATTCATCAAAGCGAAGTCTTAAAGGAGTTTTGCTTCACATAGGCAACTCTTATGCCCCGATACCGCTAGCCTATTCAGAGGGGCTAAAAGAAAATTACCAAAACATTCAAAAGCTGCCGGAGAAGATAGATTACGTTGAACATAAAAAGCAGATCTGTAGTGATTTGAAAATACTGTCTATAATATTAAGCCAGCAGTCTGACTTTACAAAAAACTCCTGCTTCTTATGTTCATGGAATAGCAGGGATTAAAAAACCATTACACCGATAAACTATGGCCTAACAGAACATGTATGAGTCCAGAAGGACACAACATCATTGGAAAACCTTTAGTAGAACCCGATAAAATCTTGCCACCTCGTTTACACATCAAACTTGGGTTGATGTAGCAGTTCGTCAAATCTTTGAACACAGAGGGAAAATGTTTCGTTTAGTTTCAACAGCAGTTCCCCAACTAATCAGATGGAAAGGTAAAGAAGGGGATTTTTGATGGGCCACAAATTGGAAAGATGTTGAACGATATTGTTTTTATTAAGATACTGAACAACTTAGAAAAAGCCGCGTGGAGCAGTTTCAAAGAGATCGTTAAGAATTTTTCAAGCAATAAAAAAAGTCCACATTTCAAAGAAATTGTCAGGGAAATGGTCAATAACTACGGCAAACAAGGTTGTTTGAAGAATCTTAAGTTACCCTTTCTACATTTCCACCTGGATTCATTTCCTGAAAATGTTTGATCCTTCAGTGAAGAACAAGGTAAACGTTTCAATGAAGATCTCAAAGAAACGGAACCTCCGTATCAGGGACGTTGGGATATCAATGTGATGGCTGATTTTTGTCGGATGTTAAAGAGAGGAATATTAAGGAAAGTAATTAAACGAAAAAAAAATCCATTGCATAGGTTGTTTGAAAAAAAAACAAGTACGTAATCATAAAAAGCAATAGACATTGTTAAGCGGTCCTTAATATTTGAGAGCGTCGTCAGTGGAGTAATATCAGCTTTTGGAAGTGTAAAATAGGTCCTTAAAAGAGTTAACAGGTATATAACTCTCAGAAGAGCTTAGAACTTGTTGGCATTATAAAAATAAGGGCAAAATATTTTTTTTCTACAGTTTTTTCTAAAAATTCGGGTTCCGCTGGTCATAGAATAATTTTTTTTGGTTTCAGTGGTGTGAATACTTTTAATTTTCTGTTGATACGTGTAAATCTCAGTATAATCAACCCAGCAGTATTTTCCATAATAATCTAGTTTATGCTGAACGAATATAGTAGAATTACATTGCTTTTTGAGGTTACTAAGATTTGGTACACAGCATCTTAATTCTGCGTCTGAAAATCGATTCAGCAGCTCAAAATACGTCAGAAAAGTATAGTCTGATGCGAAGCACAAATAATTTTTTTTTGTAGGGCTGTGTTATCAGCACTTACCCTGATGCGGTCAGGCAATTCTGACGAAACACGTCGTCTTGAATACACCAAAGATTGCTTTAGTACTTGAACCATCTTGATTTATTTATTGTATGCCCTACAAGATCAACTAATTACTATGTACCTGATACATATATTGGGGCAACTTATATTATAATACTAAGATGTACAATGTTTATTGTACTATTGGGGTACAAATGTTATGATCTCAATTTTAATATAATTTTACTATATAGAGCATACAAATAGCTTACTTTTTGATTTTTAATCATTCCAATACGTTATTTTATTTTTTTTATTACATAAAGGCAGAAAAGTAGATCTAGGAAGCTTTTTGAAAATTTATTGGCAGCGTTTTTTTGTTATTTTTAGGGTATAAATTGTTATTCTAGTACTTAAATAATTACATTCTATAAAGCATCAAAATAGCTCTATTCATTACTTTGAATCATCTTGCTATGGTATTTTGTTTCGTTTTAATCAAACAAATACTAAAATTTTGTTGAATGATCAGTTGAATCTTAGAGACACCTTGAGTATTTCGATGATCCACAGCTTAAAATATTTATTATTATATCCTTCTATCGGTTTAGTAAAATAATTAAAGTTTTATACCTTACTTAGCTTGTTATAACGATTTTCGATGTGTAAAATACGAATTTTTGTCATTTTCGGGACAGAAAAATATTAATTTGATTTTATTTATAATTATATCTTTTAGAGCACTAAGATAGCTCTTTATTTGTCATAGATTACCTTCTGTCGTTATGTTGTTTCGTTTTAATTAAAGAAACACTAAAGTTCTGTTAAATAATTAGTCGTCTTATATAATCCGTATAAGTGATTTCGATGATCCAGGGCTTTAAATGTTTGTTAAAGTAGTGAGTGCCTTTTCTTACGGATGTTACAGAAATTTACTAACCTATTGAATAAAACGTCATTCACACATCACCAAAAATTGAGCAAGCTGTCACGTGTGGAAATCGGAATATTAAGTTTCAAAGTTGCCTTTTTTAACACGTATAGTCTATACTGAGCATGAAAAAAGAGACTTATTATTAAATCAAAAACTGTTCCTACCATTCTTTCAAAAAACTAACACATTGTAGGTACAATCAGCATGCACATTGGAGAAAAAAACTAATAAGTTTTTAGGTGCCGTTCTTAAGATATAATAATCTTAAAACATTTTGCTATGATTTTAGTACATCTGTATAGTATACAAAATTGTTCTAATCATTTTGAGTTTTGTAAAATTTTCTTATATTTTTCGTCAATTCTAAACTTGACAGTTTTTCAGGATAATATATTGCTATACATCAACCTGTTTACAAACAATATTAGATACATCATTATTATTTTATTTAATTGCAACACTATCTGCAGTAATATTATTTCGTCTAAACTTATTAAGTTTAAAAAATACAAATATAAAATTAATCACTCTTATTGTATTTGTATATCATCGTTATATTAACTACGACTTTATAAAAAATAAGATGAGAATTTTTTGTAACGTTGAATATTACTTAACTGTCTCTGTTATGTAAGTACTCTCCAGTAAACATCTTTCATTTCTAAAACGCTTCAGAAACGTCAAATATACAAACTTAAAACGTTGATTGTTTATTTGCCGAAACGTGGCAATGTCCGTTTTTTTTAAATAAATCGTTGCAGGAATGTTGCTGCAACGCTTCTGAAGAGTTTCTGAAACTAACCAAAATTTACGGCAAATTTTAAAGATAAATAATTATTTTTTATTATTTTAGCATTACCTAAATTCATAATAAAAATTACTACAATAGTAAAATTAAAAAAAAAAAAAAAAAGAAACTAGTTGGACGTGGGACACGAACTGAAATTGCAGGATTGCCAAGTCAACATATTAGTAACTTAGCAAGAGTTAATGAGATGCTCTATTTACAGTTTACTTCTGTACAACGTACAGGTGTCATGTATTTTTGTGTCATTATTTATAAGTGGATCGTACATGAAGACATTTTATTATAATAACAAACTAAATAGATTTTAATTACTCTCACTAAATACTATTTCGAAATATTTTTGTATTCCACAAATAATACATTTTTTTAAGGTTTACTATTGAGATATACTACGTTTATTCTTTAATTTTTTGACAATATTACAGATATTAGAGAAGTCGATTGCCGTCTAATTTCTCGCTATTTACTAATTGATGAAAGTCTTTCCCCCCTTTGTAAAATTCTTTTTGATTTCATGAAGTTTATTTTCCTCGGTTGCTCTCTTTATAAATCCTATCATTTACCCATCCTATACTTTTTTATATCGTACTTAAACTTCTTGTCTAATCATGTTGGATTTTATTGAGTATACCCCTTAATTCTTCCATCTAGCATAAGTGTGACCTGTTCCTGTCCATTTTTAAAATTTGGAAAAGTGATTGCTTACGATTTTCTTTATGTCTATTTTTATGGCAATACTTCCTGCCTAAATTTTCCATACTAATCTTATTGTATTTGCATTTAAACCTGACATTATATTTGTAAATCGGACATCTTTTTTTTCCACTGATTTGTTTTTTCTTTTCATATGTCAGTCTCCGCTTTGTATAAGCAACCTTGTAATATCATTGAATCCACGAGAAATAATCTTCGATCTAAACTGTTTTCCTTAGCTTTTTGCTTGAGGTAGTAGTTCATAAAATGACGAGACGACGAAATTTTTTAAAATCTTAAACATATATTAATTTATCTACCTTTAATAGTCTATCGATATTTTAGAAGGCCCAGCGGTGCCGAAATAGAAATACAGCGGTTTAAAGTTCGTGGTTTTAACGCTCCTATCATACAAAAGCTAGTTTCAAAGCACCGTATTCACTGATTACTTAGCAAGGGAACAATAAATTTCTACAAAAAAACTGCTTACTCATAATTATGTATGACATCGACTCACTATAAATAAACGTGCTTAACTGTATAGTTACTGAATAATCTTGATCAAACTATCAAAATTTTAGTATAATTACGACAGCTGAGCACGCATGCATACAGAAGATATACATATGTTAGTGTGTGCACCCTACACACGTATACGATTTTTCTGACCGTTTTAGGTCTACTGTACATATGCGACTTTAGATAAACTACTACCTTATGCCTGAAGCTGCGTTAACTGCCCTTTGCATCTTATCTGTAGTTTTTTTTTACGGCCATGAAAAGCTACTTTTTGTTAAAAACCACACTTCTCCTTCACTTTCCTTGAAATTAAAACAGATCTTTTTCTACCCCTTCTCAATTCCTGAAGATTAAGATTTTCGGTTTTCATTATGTTTACTTCCAGTGTATTTTTTGCATCATTTTTATGTAAGTCTTTTAGCATTAGTTTTGTGCTTTCCAAATGCTCAATGCCTAAGATAACGTCATCAACAAATTGAGAAGATTGTATTTCTTTCTACTGTAACACCTGCATTTTTCTAAATCTACTTATCGTCTATATAGGTAATTCTTTTACAAACCGGAAACTTTTTGACCGACCCATCTCCGATTTGGCTAAAATTTTTTTAACAGTTTCTATATAAAAAAATGAGATATATGTATCCGAAGAATTTTTTTTTATTGCCTACTTTCGATTTTATAAGTTATAATAAATTTCATAATAGTGATTGGAGACTCATTTTAAACAATTTATAGCTCTGAATCGTTAAGAGCTACGAAATTTTCGCCGACAACACTTTTGTAGCTAAAGAATCGGATTGTAAGAGAAACTTTTTAATAAGAATTATTAACAAATTAATATTGTTATAACCAATTTAATATTTAACTTAATTTTAAATATCGCGCCTACGTTTATAACCTTCATAGCAGCACCCTCATATTCTACGTCGAATTGTACATAAAAACCGTTTAGAAAAATATGGAGACTCAATAATTTCTATTAAATATAAATTAATTTGTTTAGTGCAACATGTAAAAAAAATGTTTTTTTGCTGATAAAACGAGATCTATAGCTTGTATTAAAAAAAGTTGAGATCGAAAGTTGTAGATAATTGAAAGATCTACAACTTTTGGGCATATCATTTTCCAAAATAACCTAAAATTTTTCGAATACAATGCAACATAAGTTAAAAAAAATTTAAAAAAAAAATTTTTTAATTTAAAATGGCAGTTCTTTTGCAATCCGAAAACTTTTGTTATTGTAAACGCTTCTTTTATCCATAAATTGATGATTATTACTTTAAAAATTTAATTGATTATATAGTGCGGCTCGTGTCATCACGCGCTAGACTAACTTCACGCTGTTTTTTCTCCTTCAATCATTTTTATTCTCAATATTAATAATGATTTCCCTTGTTAATCAATTAATATTATTTATCGTATTAATGTATAATATTGCAGTGGTGTGATAAGGATAATAATAACAATAATGATAATATAAATGATATTTACAACCTTATATTAAGAAGTACTTTTGTTCTATAAATATACATATGCATTAATCTTAAGCTTTAATACCGATTAGAATCATTCATAAGTATTGAATTAGTAATAATGATTGTGTAAACATATTCCATGTATTGACTATTTGTAAGCGAATTCTTATGTGTTCATTTTAGTTGTTTGCGTTCGTACGCATTTATGCTTGAAGAATGAATTCTTGTATTATATATTTAGACATAAAAATAAAAATTCAGAAATACCGGGATCGGTACGTGGAAAGTGAAGTGAATTCATACCAGCATAAATATATGTATATATATGTATGGGACAAAACGCGTCAACCGGATCACTGGTGCCCTCAAAATTCTATTTTACCGTTAAACACTTTTGTGGTCTTAAATTGAAGGTTAAGAAGTATACTTCATTTTGCCGTGTGCGCTTTTTGAAAAATCCTAAATGGCGGATCAGTATGGCGGTAACAATTTGTGTAAGCCACCATGACTAATCGATTTCTTAAGTATTGAGTGCTCAAATCATCGTAACAATTGAAAAAAGACATTTTTTTACCATCTGCTCTATTTCTAGGTACAAAGATAAGCTACTTTTTCTCTTTGTTAGCAGAATTACGTCCATAAACTCAAAAACAGTAGAAAAATTGATTTTTTTGGTTTATAGTAACTGAAAATGTTTGAAAATCATGATGTTCGGCTTATTACTGATAATTATTTGTTGTTTCATGCAAATACATCCTGCTGTGTATGCATGTACACACCAGCATACCCCTTACCTCAAAAAAAAAAAAAAAAAATCAGTGTCATGTAGGTTGTTGTCACTCAAAGAACTTTAGAAGTATAGAATACATTTATTTAAACGTTTTGCAGATCTAAGGATAGAAGTGTC
>JAPYYV010004588.1:0-40287 GCA_030522625.1 Copidosoma aretas
AGCACCGGCCCCCCCCCCCCGCGCGATTCCCCGCAAGGAGGCGCGGCAGGCGGCCCGCCCCCAAAAAAAACCCCCCCCCCCCCCCCCCAAGGTGGGGTCCTACGGTTACTTATACATATATACGTTGTGGCGGGCCGATGATATCGCCTAGATGCGGGGGAGTGGCAGCGCGGCTATTAATTTCGATTAGCTCGCGCGCGGGTGTAGGTATGTATGTAGGTATACCAGGGGGGGGGGGGGGGGGGCGGGGGATAGGTAGGGTGTGCGGGGGCGGGTTGCTGATTGAAAACGCGATCACGTCCGTTCGTCTGTTTCTCGGGGGAAGGAGGGAGCTGGTGGTGGTGGTGGAGGAAGTGTATTAAGGAAACTGCAAGTTAAGCAGTAAGGGTAGCGCCTTTGTGCATGTATGTGTATGCATAACGCTCGGGGAATCTCTTAGCTTGATTTCGCGGCTGGGAATACGAATGGCTAAAAATGTTCATAGTGTTATTTTTATATCGGGTATTTAGAGTATGATGGTATGAATGAGTGTGGAAGATTTGGTTGATCTGGCGTTGTGTGCGCAACATAAGTTACCACGGCAGAATTAGAGAAAATAATACTCTCTCAATCAGCCGAAGCTGTTTCCTAAAGATGGCTCATGCGTTTGGTGCCGTATCAAGCGAAGGGCCCTGGTGGTAACCCTAACTGGATATATTAACTTGATTAATAGTAAAAAGAATAAAAAATTATTAGTATCCATAGTGACGTCAATGATTGTAATATTGTAAGGAAGTAAAAATAAATTCATTTTTGAGTGTTCTAGTATACTCAATGTTCGTCATGAGCTTAAAATTTTGTATTATAATTGAGTTTTCTTAAAATTTTGATCGTTTACCCTTTATTATGTTGTTGGGAAGCTATTCTTCGTGCAAAATACCATGGAATAAAATTTTGCGTGTGCGATTGTAATTATTTATAAACGAGTAAGAAACAATATTATTGTGAGAATTTTTCAACATTTTTTTTTCTTCTAAATGAAATGGTTGACCTACCAGTTCGAAAAAGAAATTAAACGTATCGTGCTTAAACTATGACTGATAATTTTGTTCAGTTTAAAATAATTATTTATATCGATCCGCATGAGCCACCTTAAGCAAAAGCTAAATAGAAAGCTGCAGCTTTTTCAACGAAAATCGATCGAAATTAGCCGTTTCTTCGACCCAAAGCTGAATTAACTGCTTCTTGTGCCAAATCTTCGATACGAACATAGCTTTCTTTGTAAGCTGATTGAACTATAATTATTTGTTTGTTACAAAAAGTCAGGTCCATGCACATAATTATCTCGAGTCCTTGCTCGCTATCTCGAGTCACGGCACGCGAATGCTCGTGAGCACTTTGTTGTATTATCGCGCACCTAGACAGAGGAAAATTCAGAAGTGAGAGAAGCTTTCGCGTAATTTAATGGCGCGCAAGCAGGATAAAGAGGGAGTATTATATACATGTATAATGGTAAAGTTCAGCTTCTGAATAATGCAATGTAAATGTTTATGGGAGGATATGTGCGCCGATGGAGTATACATAGTTGATGCTGTAGGTATATGTATACATACATGTTTATGATCTCTCTGCGGGGACACTGTATACTGGATATACGCCGCAGCTGCGGGACACAACGGCTCGCATTATGCGATTGCGTTTACATTTTAATGATCATATATACTTACACCTATACTCACTCAGCGTTTGTATATTTGTCTTTGGCTCATGTAAATAATTGGTCGATGGTTTCTCTTTGCTTTTCTATTACTGGTATTTTATATAATGCATTTGTGTCTGTATAGCGTGAAGAATAGTTATTTTATCGGAGAGTGAGGAAAAACGGCATAAATATCGTCATCCGACGACTTTTTGCTTGTATACAGGCATAAGTGATACATTATTCATTGAAAAAAAGTTTAATTAAAACTAAGACAAGGCTCCTAGCGAAAAATTCAAATTTTGTAAAAATCTACAATAATTGTTGTGTTTGATGCTTCATCCTAAAGAGTTGGACAAAAATTTTAGCTCCTGTAAAACAATTCCCCAAGCAGTTATAATCGTTCAGAGCGCTGGGAAACAATAATACACCAAAAAGTCTTCGAAAGCGTCTTAAAAATCGTTATCGGAGCAAGACACCGGGTAGCAACTGTATCCGCGCACGGGAGCGATAGCCAAAGAGAAACAAGCAAGCCCTTAACAAAGTTCTTTCGCAAGTCCAGCAGCAGCAGTAGTCTCCGAGCAATCGCGAAAGTTCGACAAGTTTGGTCGGGAGAGGCATTCTCTCTTCCTTCCCCCCCAGCTACATCCACACGCAGCATCGCAGAGAGAGCCATGCAGGGAGATCGGTATGACCCGCCTCCTCCTCCTCGCGGATAAGGAATTTGCGGACGCAAGTTTGCCGGGCAGCGGATCGAGTTCGGCCATTCCGTCGCCCAGCTTGTGCATACAGTCCAGGGCCGCTCCGATCTCTCTCGGCCGCGCGTTCCGCCGCGCAAAGAGCGATAGCGGAGGGGGGGGGGCGGGCCGATTGTCCGGGAGCCTCGCGCGCGCGATCATCGGCTGCCTCCGCGCGGCGCCCAAGGCCACGCGGCGTCTTCGTTCGCGCGGTCGGGTCACGGGTATGTATACAATCTACGGACGCTGCGCTTCCGCGCAAGTTGGAATCGCTGCAGGAAGCCGTCCGGAGTCGACTCGGAAGTGCTGTACATGTATATACACGCTTCTGCTTGGCTTATGTGATATATATGCATGCAGAGTCCAAGCAGGTTTTAATTCTTGTAATGTGTGCAAATGCATGGAGATCGAGATCTGCAAAAAATGATGAACAGACGGGGCCGGGAAACAAGATTTACAATATTCACGTTTCCTAGTGTGGTGAACGGCCCATGGAGTGCGATCAAAAACATCCAGCGGCTGTATCGTTATTTTTGGCTCGTTCTGGCCAATTTGCTTTGTCCAGGTGCAGCACGCCTATTTTAATCTTACAAAAATGGCGTACAAAAAAACGAATCCAGAGCAAACTGTGCATTAATTCAGTGATTTCTCAAGAGATGGAAAAAACTTGTGGTTACATTCGAAGACAATATAATACGCATACAAAATAACATCGTCGCGTCGAAGCAAAGCGACGCGATTGCCTTCGAATTAATCAACGTTAAATCCACGAGGAGGAACCATCGGGCAAAATTTGGGGTAGTAAAATGTTACCTATGTAATATACCTTACGCATAGATACAGCAGCCCCTAACGATTCCCCCGAGCAGCTCCTCGAAAGGGTGAGAGTGAGAAGAGGTAAATCTCCTTCCTATATACACAGTTGTCCGTCGCGCGACCAGTGCACGCGACGCGCAGGGTCGTCGTCACCACCTCCTCCTCCTCCTCCTCCTCCTCCCCATCTCAGCTCTTACCGCCAATTCGAAGGGCGCGCACCGCCAGCCAAAGTAATACGTACGTATGTATGTTTATACATACGTCAGTGTATGTATGTATGTATACGTACACCACCGTCATCATCCACCTCGGAATTCAACACGAGCGAGCACATAAGACGTAATTGAAGTCGGCGATCCTGCAGACCGACCGACGCGACTGTGGATAATATTATGAAGTCTGCGTGCGTCTTATCCATAAATATACCAATCCGAGGGGGGGATTATATTTCAGCCAACAACAGTATAATATAATAATCGCATGCGCGTCTATGATTCTCCATCGTTGACGCCTCGCGTCAAATTTAGCGCAAAGTCATCTGGCGCTTTAACTGCAAATGTATGTGTAAAATGTACTTTGCAAATTTTCATAGCTCCGAATAAGAGCGCGCGTATCGGGTCGGAGTTTATCATTTTTGATGCATGCAGGGTACACGCACGCGTACTCGATGATCGATGGATCTCGCTCGGGTATAATTACGCGCTATCGGATCATCTGGTGCAAGCTGCTGCTCTCTCTCTCTCACCCGCGTCGGCTATTGCTCGTGTATTATACTTGCTGGCCGTGCACTCTCTGCAATATGTAAGTATTGTAATAGGCTTATCTCGTCGGGCGAGCAAAGTTTTCGTCACAATTCGTAGGAGGGATCGGTACGCGAATGACCAAATTCCTGCAGGCGTTCAAGTAAGGTGCATTTTTTTTTTCATCGAGTGTTTTATCCTTGTGCGTTTTTGTTGTGACGATCGTCATGTTTTGTTCAGATATACGTGTGTAACTACAGCGGTTCGTGAAATATTTTGTTACATAATTATTAGATATGTGTACCCGATACCTAAATGTAATAATTTTTTAACAACAAATTTGTGATCGATTTATTCCGAACACGATTTCAATTGTGCAATAGTCGTTGCGATAAATCGGTATGGTCAACTATAAATAATAATCTGATCAGCGACGAATGTCGCATCTCCAAATATCGAACGAAAGAGAGTACAATATTGTCGGAAAACAAACTCACAACAGCTTGCCGATCGCGACAACCAAACATGCACACATGTGTGTATTATAGGTACACACGAGACGCTCTCAACGTCACAGATATATACGATCTTTTTTCCCTTTCACGCAACATAGTTGAGCTCGATTGAGAGCCACTGACGTACGTACCCGACCCTCGCAGAGCGAGAAAACTGAGAAACAAGAGTGTATATCCGAGAGAAAGATATGTACTTACACCATCGCGGTTCCACTCATACAGAGACAGTATATCCCGAGACCGTTTATTCTCGCGCGCCAGCATCGGGGCACGTGTAGTACTTTGTACAGACCGTAGAGGTGGAAAAGGATTAGTCGCCGTGTGCGAGTCGCGACCGATCGATCATACACGCAATTAAAAATCGGTTATCGTGCCGGGGCTCCACAAGTGCACAAGAACAGGGTATCACAGCTCGTGTACGATCGTTGGGCTGCGGGGCCTTTTCGTTCCTGTATAGTCTCTGCATTTGTCGAAGTATACAACTGTGCCAAAGTGAAGGAAAGAGTGCACAGCCGTTTTGACTGTTCGTTTCATTCGGCATCGTTTTGCCTTTGATTGCAGATTCCTGAGGAGAGGCATGGTGAGCGACGTACGAGGCGTCGTGCTCTCCGGCACCGACTTGGCCAAGTTAGTATGCTAATATTTTCATCGATACTGCACGACCGAACCACCGGTTGATTAGAACCAGCGTTGCAATTTTTCCTCTTTTTTTTTATTTGGGAGCTATATCTCTGCTCAGTACTGGAGGTTGGAGAGAGAAAGAGGCACGATGTTATCCGGGGGGGCCGTGTATAGGCATTTCCAGGTGCCGAGGAATATATATCTGTAACCGGAGCAAGATCGACGCGGCCGTAATATATAGTATGCGTAATTATCGCACCGGTGTAAACACTCTTATCCGACAGCTACATTATATTTATATAAAGCAATTGCTTCTCAGAAAATGAAATCATTCTACCCGAAACAATATTAGATTCGACCGAGTGTTTTCCTAGAATAAATCATTTGAAATATTTTTCTGGTTAACTATTTCGTTGGCATCGCGCGATGAAACTGATCGGATTGATGCCAAATTTTGTTGATCGGTGTATGCATATTTCTATTCACGCATTTCAAAGTGTATTATTTTCATGCGACTCGTAAGATCGGTGGCGAAGCAAATTTCGCACATTGCAGAGATTCATTCGACGATAACGGTTATCTGGCAAAATGGTATGACTGTTATACATATTAGATACCGGACTACTGAGCATCGATGTTTTCAACCAGCCGCGTAAGCTGTCCACGCAGAAGAAATCAATGATAGAGATGTACTCGAAAAATTATTTTCGCAAAAATTGCCTGCACTTATTCCCAGATAAAAAGTCTTTATATGGCCGACACTCGCATCAATTATCAGGAGGAATATCGTTCGCGCGATCAGCTTGCGCAAAACCTTTGCGCGAACACTTTTTTTTTCCCCGAACAACATCAACCTTATTCCTTCATGATTGCACCCTCGGGGCTCAAGGCCTTGATCAAAACTCTGTTGTTGCATCGTCTATTCAGCCCACCCGTATACTACAATAGGATTGTAAAAATGTTCATTCAAAACGAAACGTCCCTCGCAACAGAAACATCCGTGGCTCCCTGGCGCGGGATGTCGCGGCCATAAAGGCGCAACTACCCGACTTCTCGCCGGGGCTGGCGATCGTCCAGGTCGGCGGCCGCGAGGACTCGAACGTCTACATCCGCATGAAGATCAAGGCAGCGAGCGAAATCGGGATCAACGCGACGCACGTCAAGCTACCCGCGACTACGACCGAGCACGAGCTGCTCTCCAAGCTAGCCAAGCTGAACAACGACCCGGAGATCCACGGCATCATCGTCCAGATGCCCCTCGACGCGACCGCCAAGATCGACTCCGACCTCGTGACGGACGCCGTCTCGCCGGATAAGGACGTCGACGGGTGCGTGTCTGGAATCTGTTGATCGATATACATACATAATCAGGGGGGGGGGGGGGGGGGGGGGGTTTTTTATTTTTCTCGGCGGAAAAGGGCACACAGTGGTGCAATGATGATGATAATACGCTCCCGAGAGAGATGTCCCTCTGGCGCTCTCGTTCGACCGCCGATAACGACGTAACGTACGCACAAAATAACAAAAACAGTCTATCGCGCAGCGGTGACGCAAGCCTGCAATGCCATGGCGGCGTAAATAGGGCAATCGAAAGACCGGAGCAAAAGCTCGTGAAGCACTTGTCGCGTATCATGATGATGATGCGTGTTTTAAGATTCCGGAAAATCTCCGCGTCTCGTCGCGAAAATTCGCGACAAACCCCATGCTTCCGTGCACATTGAAAGAGTGCGCCGGAGACGCGGGGACGAAACGCATGTTCAACAACTTTGTCGCAAATCCCCAGACTGCACACGATCAACGAGGGCCGCGCGTCCATCGGCAACATGTCCGGCTTTTTGCCCTGCACGCCCAACGGCTGCATCGAGCTCATAAAGAGGTGCGTTGTATAAATCACGTGCCGTCATCCAAGTGTGTTATTTCGAAACGAATGAATTTTTTGGTTCCTTTTCGCTCAACAGCAGCGGTAGGCCCATGGCGGGCGCTCGCGCCGTCGTCCTGGGCAGGAGCAAAATCGTGGGCACGCCGATGGCGAGTCTCCTAAAGTGGCACAACGCCACCGTCACCATCTGCCACTCGAGGACGCAGGACATATCGTCCGAGGTAATTATCTATATTCATCGAATCATGGTTAATGCTTCACGGGGCTGAACGATTTTTCCGTGTATTTTCAAGGTCGCGAAGGCGGACATTCTGGTCGTCGCCATCGGTCAGCCAGAGTTCGTGAAGGGCTCGTGGATCAAGCCCGGCGCCGTCGTCATAGACTGCGGCATCAATTCGATCAGCGGTGAGAGTCTATACCGTATATTTTTCAAACGCGCGCTCTCGTACTGCACCTGCATTACACGTTTTTCCATTACAACCTGATTGAATGAATGAAAAACACTGTACAACCGTGGCTCAGTATCAACGAAGCCGCTGGTACTTATCGACGAAAAAACAACGAAACACTTATCAGCCGTGCTCTGCAGCGACGATTTTTATTCGTTGCGAAATACGGAAAACGCGTGTGGCCGATGGAAAAAAAAAAAAAAAAAAAAAAAAAACAAAAAAAAAACCCACACGCAGCCCCCGCCGCCCCCCCCCCCCCCCCGCCCGACGCCCTCCTCCCGCGCGCGTCTCGCGGCTTCATCAAAATGTTTGGCCAAACTCGAAACTGCCAGCCTCCCCGGCTACAGCTCGTCCGTCCGATGTTGCTGCGGAGTTGATCGAGCACCCAAATATCGTGCGCGTCGATTAGCCGCTCGTCGCGGATAAATAGGGCGGAGGGCTTTGCAACTTCTTCAAGTCGGTAAGTACTTTAATTGCAAATCGAAGAGAACGTTCTTTTGTACCGAATTTTCGTAATCATCGTATTTCGTGTGATTTTTCCACATTACCCAAGTTGAAGCTTCGAACCGATGTTTATTATGTGCCGCACTGTTTCTCGAAACGACCCCCACGCGGGCAAAGCTGTTGCGTACAACCTACACACACGCGCGCGCGTGTGCGCAAACAGCAATTTTGTTTATCTTTGCTCTACCCACCTATATACCTACTTACACTTACTTTCTCGCAAATTCGAAAACACCAGAGTCGACGTACACTTTACCCTCGCAGCAGCAGCAGCAACAACAACAACAACAACAACGACGACGACGACGACGACAATACCTACACACGCGCGTGCAGTACATTATATCAAGCGACTCTGCAGAACTCCATTTCGTCGTAAGTACCGAAAACTCCAATTGCAATTAACAAACGACTCGTCGTTCTTCCGCAGACCCGACGAAGAAGTCGGGCCAGCGACTGGTGGGCGACGTCGAGTACGGGGAGGCCGCCAAGGTAGCCTCGTACATAACTCCGGTCCCGGGCGGCGTCGGCCCGATGACCGTCGCCATGCTCATGAAGAACACCGTACTGTCGGCCCAGCGCGCGGCCGAGCGGCTCCTCGACGTCCAGTGGAAGCTCCGGCCCCTGCGGCTCGAGCTCGCCCGCCCCGTGCCCAGCGACATAGCGATCTCGCGCGCCCACGAGCCCAAGCCCGTCGACGCCCTGGCCAAGGAGATCGGCGTCATGGCCGGCGAGCTCAGTCCGTACGGCGGTAAAAAGGCCAAGATCGGGCTCGGCGTGCTGAAGCGCCTGCGGCACCAGACCAACGGCAAGTACGTCGTCGTCGCTGGCATAACACCGACGCCCCTCGGCGAGGGCAAGAGCACGACCACCCTCGGACTCGTGCAGGCCCTCACCGCTCATCGCGGCAGGAACTCCTTCGCCACCCTCAGGCAGCCCAGTCAGGGCCCGACCTTCGGCGTCAAGGGGGGCGCGGCTGGGGGCGGATACTCGCAGGTTCGTATTTTATATACATCGCGACCCCGCGCGACGTTTTGAAGAAAAACAAAACGTCGAGTACAAAACTTGAAAACGTCGAACAAACGTGTGGTTCAAGTATACCTTGAAGGTGTCGGCTGGTTTTTGTTATTTCAATGAACTCCTCTTATAATGATGCAAGGGATACAAAAAAAAAACAACAACGATCATGCAACGTTTACCATTTTCAAGTTTCGTTTCCAACGTTTTTAAAACGTTGTAGTACTTACATGCACTTTTTGGGTACTTACGCATTAATAAACTTGGGTCCCGATTTCGTCGCGATTCGTTGTTGCCAGGTCATTCCCATGGAGGAGTTCAACCTGCACTTGACAGGCGACATTCACGCAGTGTCGGCCGCCAACAACCTGCTGGCAGCGCAGATCGACGCGCGGTACTTTCACGAGGAGACGCAGCAGGACAAGGCGCTCTACGACAGGCTCGTGCCGACGGTCAAGGGCAAGAGAGCCTTCTCCAAGATCCAGCTGAGAAGACTGGCCAAACTTGGCATCGACAAGACGGATCCCGACTCCCTGACCCCGGAGGAGCAGACCCGGTTCGCGAGACTCGACATCGACCCCGCCAACATTACCTTCACCAGAGGTAGATCTACAGATGACTCTCTTTCATGTTGAAACAGGTTTAACGTTCTGTTGTCACAGTCGTGGACTTGAACGACCGATACCTGCGGAAGATCACGATCGGCCAGGGTCCCGGGGAGAAGGGCAAGACGCGCGAGACGTCCTTCAAGATATCCGTCGGCTCCGAGGTCATGGCCATCCTCGCCCTGGCCACGAGCGTCGAGGACATGAAGACCCGGCTCGCCAACATGGTCGTCGCGTTCAATAGGCGGGGAGAGCCACTCACGGCGGACGATTTCGTAGGGATTTACTATTCATTCGTGTACTCTGAATCGTCGACAGCAACTGAGCAACTGATGATGCATATACTAATCGATACTTTCCGCGACAGGGTATGACGGGCGCGATGGCGATATTGCTGAAGGACGCGATCGAGCCGACGCTCATGCAGAGCGTCGAGGGCACCCCGGTGCTGGTCCACGCGGGTCCGTTCGCCAACATCGCCCACGGCTGCTCGTCGATAATCGCCGACGCGATAGCTCTCAAGCTCGTAGGGCCCGACGGCCTTGTTATCACCGAGGCGGGCTTTGGCTCGGATATCGGCATGGAGAAGTTCTTCGACATAAAGTGCCGCAAGTCGGGCTTCGTGCCCCACGCTGTAGTGCTGGTAGCTACGGTTCGGGCACTCAAGATGCACGGCGGTGGGCCCGCGGTCACCCCCGGGGCCCCGCTCAAGCGCGAGTACGTCGAGGAGAACCTCGAGCTGGTGAGGAAGGGCCTGCCGAATCTCGTCAAGCACATCAGCAACGGCGTCAAGTTCGGCGTGCCGGTCGTCGTCGCCGTCAACGCCCACCAGAGCGACACGCCTGCCGAACTGCGGATCGTCAAGGAGGCGGCTCTGGCGAACGGCGCCACCGATGCGGTTGTCTGCACGCACTGGGCCGAGGGGGGTAAAGGCGCTCTGGAGCTAGCAGATGCCGTTCTGGCTGCTACCTCGAAGCCGAGCAGCTTCAGGTTCCTCTACGAGCTCGAGCTGAGTATCGAGGAGAAGATCGAGAGGATCGCCAGGGAGATGTACGGAGCTGGGGAGGTCGTGCTGGCCGACAAGGTGAGCATCTTTTGGTCTTCGTGTTTGCCGGAGTGATGCTTTCTTTATTAACCGAGCACGTTTTCTCTTCGTTCGTAGGTCAAGGAGAAGATCAAGGAGTACAACAGGCTCGGGTACGACAAGCTTCCGCTCTGCATGGCCAAGACGGCGAACTCGTTGACGGGAGACGCCAACGTCAAGGGAGCGCCGACGGGATTCAAACTCGACATCACGGATATTTTTGTCTCGGTGGGCGCTGGATTCGTCGTGCCGATGGTGGGAGAGGTGAGTCGAAGAATATAGCATATATAACATGTATCATTTTTGGATTTCGGATTGAAAAACAAAAATTTGATACCCTGCAGATTATGATGATGCCCGGGCTGCCAACGAGGCCGAGTATTTTCGACATGGACTGGAACAGTGAGACGGACGAGATCGAGGGGCTGTTTTAATGAAAGTGCAGTCGAATTTTAATTGTTGCAAAATAACAAACTACGTGTATATTTACATTCCTTGTTACGTCATTTTTCTACAGTGTAAAAGTTTGTTGTAATCTAGGCTCATAGTTTTTATTCATTTTTTTATGTCACAATGTTGCAATATAAACTATTTTAAATTAAAACAATAATGTTTTTATTCACCTGCATTCAACAAAAATGTTTTCTAACTTGTTCAATTATTTGATTTTCGCCAACGCTCGAAACTTTACTGACCTAGCTCTTGGGTTTATACTCACTTCTCTGTCAGTAGGAGTTAAAACGTGTTTGTGCAGCATCTTCCAATTTGATTTTGTTAGTTCCATATCTTCCTGGCATTCCCAAACTTTTCCATAGTTCTGGTATCTTAGAGGTAACTGATTGGCTATACTGTCCGTTACGTTACCAGAGAGATGTCTCTTGACTATTGTATCTTCCAGAGAATGAAAAGACATGGTGATCAGACGGCCATCGACTTTCAAGAGCTTATTTGCTATTAAAACGCCCTGATTTATTTCATTTAATTCGTTATTTACAAATATTCTCAATGCTTGAAAAGTTTTGGTAGCGCAATGCTGAAATCTACCCAACTGATCGACCCCAGCATCACCTGGGAACAGAGACTCTATGAACTTGGCCAACTCGTGAGTTGTCTTCAAATTTCTAAACAGATACCTCGTATCAATTATGGCCCGTGCAATTTTTCTTGCTCTCTTTTCCTCTCCGTAATACTTTATAATATTGTACAAATCTCTTGTCGTGGCTTTCTGAAGAACATCTGCAGCTGTAGGTTGCTCAGGACACCTGTTTCCATCCATCCTCATGTCCAATGGGCCATCCTTCGATATCATAAAACCTCTCTCTGGTGTGTTGAATTGCATGGATGAGCACCCAAAGTCACACAAAATTCCATCCACGCTATTTTCTTGAACTCGGTGTTTTTTCAGCAACTGTGGTAGTTCAGAAAATTTACCAAGCAATGGTATAACTTGACCTGGATACTTTTTGCCTAAGTCTTCTGCAAAATTCATTGCAATTGGATCCCTGTCAAGAGCAAAAATCTTGACATCAGGGACGGAATCTAAAATAAATTTCGAGTGACCACCAGCACCGAACGTCATGTCAATGATTGTACTTCCTGGTGACAAATTTAAGTAGCTGATTGTTTCGTTGACCATTACAGGTGCATGAGGCATATCTTTGAACTTTTCAAAATCAACCTGTACACTAATACTTTGGGTACTACACAATCTTTTTGTCACCCCATAGTATCTAAATGCTTTGAAGCAATGCATTTTCAGTAGAAATTGATAAACGATGTGATTAATTAAAGTCAACTACTGCTTTGAAGAAACGTCTTCAGGTGCCTTTGAAAAATATCTTGTTATAGTATTCTTCAGCTTGGCGCCAAACCCTTTCTTTTGCTCTAGGTACAATATTTGCATTTCTGGTGTTAATGCTGCATTAAGTATTTCTAGCTTCAAACCAGTAGAAGTGTTCTTTAACTCAACTGGATACTTTTTGCCATAAACATTTGACGCTAATCTTTCAAGGCTCTCTAGCTTCTTTGAACACTCATTTTCATCTGCTATTACACTTCTCTCTCCTTTAGGAAATGCAGCTTTCAATTGTTCACGAATAAACTGGCCAAGGTCTCTGTAAAAATGTTGTATAATTTTAGTAAACCTATTATTTAAAGAAAGATCAAATGTTAAATTTAACGAGATTTGAATTTCGGCGCCACTATCACTATTATGCGATTTGGATATCGGAGTTTCAGATAATAACAATCTTCGTTTCGAATGATCTTACTCAACGAATGTTTAAACAATAATTTACACAATATTGCATCACAAAATGTAACTAATTATACATCTCAGTTATTAAAATTAAAAGAAATTGAAGCGCAAAAAAGCTATATTTGAGCAAACTAAGATTAACCTACAAAAAACATCTACTAAAACAGTTCAAAGATTAAACCACTAAATAAAGATTTCAAAAATGTTATACATACAAATTCACTTACGGTGATTTACTATTGTCAAGGGGCCACTTATCCAATAACCTCATGTATCTTTTATACAAATTTGCCATTATAAAATAAAAACACCTAAATAGCTTGACGCCATTTAGCAGAAGCAGATTCCGCAGAATACACACATTCATCACAATCGTCACACATTCACACATTTCACACATCATGTCACATTTACGATACGCGCGTGCGCTTGCGACATCAAAATGAACGTGGAAAAATACAAATTATGTAACTGTTGGCTATTTTTATAATGGTTTTATTGCATATAATACAGTTCTATAAAGCTAACAATTTTGATGATCATAGAAATCTTAACTTGATGAACCATCTATTAAAATATTATTGCCGATTGTTATTCGTTGATTAATGCTCTGGTTTATTTGTACTTTTTGGCCAGTTTCTCTGAATAAATTAATTTTAATGCATTTTCAAACGTTAAAATCAATTATAAAGCACATGGTGTAAAGTACTTACGTAATCAGGAGGCCATGAAATAACTGGGATGTGGTAGTTGTTTTTTACATTCTTACTGTCTCGTTCGCTGGGAATTTTGGCTTGTTGGGAGTTGTTATTATTTTTCAGAGCATCTTTTTGCAAATCACCCACTGGATTATCATTACTTTGCAAAACAGTTGCATCATCGGAGGTTTCAGGTAATTCTTTAGTTTTAGATGTATCTACCCATAGGTCGGACTCATATATTGGGTATACCAGATAAACAACTGACCATGGAGTAATGTTAGAATAATCAAGAATCGCAGCACCTCCACCGGATGTGATTAAAAATGCACACAAAATCTAAAAAAAATCAAAGTTACAGTATAACTGGTTCTGTATTTAGAGTTACATTGAATTAAATTCATGAACTAATGTTTAAATTTAAACACTTCACTTAAACTTACAAGTAAAGGGAAATACATTTTCAAATTACATTCAGTACACTGACATACAGACGAGATTCCAGTCCGTTTTATAGTCTCGAATGGTATTATTAAGATACATGGATACATGATACATATTGACATTCCAGGTACACTTGGATTAAGAATCTAAAGTTTCATTAGTCCAAGAGAACAACTTATTGAAGAATAAGGTTACACTCAGGGAAGTATTAGACATATTTTTTTAAAAATAATAATTTATTCTCGTTATATAAAGACTTACAGACAAATATGAACACTTTAAATGCTTAAGTATTTTTGTATATTATTTATCTTTCAACTGCTTCCAAGGGCACAACATTGCAGCCAAGCAGACCTTTTCCACTCCAAGGACGTGGAATAAGAGTCAAAGCAAAAGTATTAGATCCACGTTTGATTTTTACAGCCACGTTTTTGTATCTACTGTTTTCCACGAGGGATCCAATATCTTTGAGAGAATTGAAATTACTGCTAGTAATTGATCCAAATTCCAGTACAAGGTCTTCGATTTGAATACCCTTGAAAACAAATGATCCATGCTTAACTCATACACTAATACATCTCATAAATCATCTTTATCTTTTCATTGCTACTATCAAAATATTATATTGAAATTCAGTAAAATCAAATAAAAATTCCTTACTGCCAATTCTGCTGGGGAACCAGGAGACACTAGATTAACTCTCAAAAATGGCTCCAACAAGAAATTGCCATCCTGCAAGCTACTGGAAGTTGTCGGAGTCTCCTCCTGAGCAACTGCAGTCCCTCCAGCTCCGGCGCACTGGTGAAATTTGTGCAGACCCTGTTCAATCTTTTGCATAATAGCTTTGTGATCATTCTGCAGACCTGTAATTTCAAACAGGCAACGTTATGCAACACTCCTTGGGCAAAAAAAAATGTCACAATATAGAAGTATTCGTACAACGATGAAAGACACCTACATATGATTTTATGTCGAGCGTGTCGCACTTGGTAGATGTCAACGTCATTTCGCGGATAGCCTTGCGAATCAATCAACTCATCGGTCATAGTCACGCCATTCTAAAATAAGTTGAATCCTACTTGAATGGATTCTCATATTTTTATTTTTCCTACTTCTCTGGAGATCCGTCAAAAAGTGACAGATCATCGCAAGCAGAGGTTGGGCATCTCGTTTGCGAGCTCATAGCGAGATAAATCAGCAAAATTGTTACGCCAAAGTATTACTTACGGTGCTGAGAATATTGTTGGCCGATGCCAGTTCCGCTTCGATTTTTTCTTTTTCCCTCATAAGCTGTAAAACAGCTTCTTTCGCCTCCTCAAGCTCCGTGTCGACGACCATTTTTCACAACATGCAGTTTTTATAATACTGCGCGATACACCAAAACAAAATGTCAGGGCCGTATCTACTTATGAGTTTGTGGGTGCTTTACGCAGTCTGTTCCCCCCTAACATTCCCGCAGAGTAAAATAATATTAAAACAGTTTGCGAATTGCAATCAAAATCAAATAGTGAAGTTTTTTTTTATTTTCATCGCATGGATACAAAAATACTCCAAAAGTAACAAATGTAATGATAATTAAAATGTTATAATGTGCTTTTTCTCACACTCGACAGCGAGTGATCGCAAAAAAAATGCGATCTCACAGTAATGATAATACTTATCCAGATTAATACGTATGCAGTGTCGCAACATTATTACGACATCTGATATTTTAAAAACAACGTTTTCAAATATCTAGCCTCGTAGGTAACAGTCTCCTTGGGCTTGGTCATGGGCACGGATGGTATCTCCGGCACGTCCAGCGTCGTCTCCAAAACTGTAGGTATGTCTCTTCCGTAAACTATATTTAAAAAAGCACGAAAACCTTATTTAATAAAAAATCTCCCGAGTTGAAAAAAATTAGGAAACTAATAATTAATCTCACGTTCGCAGTGCTCGAAGAACTGAACGCAGTCCTGCAGGGTGTTGTCGTTGAGCACGACCAGCTGCTTGGTCAATTGCTCCAGTAGCGACAGGAAGCACCGTTTCGCGTAGTACCAGGTGTCGGTGCCGAGTTTTTTGCTATAGGGCTCGAGGCTCTTCATGACGCGCGATATCCCAAACTCGTAGTTGCCCTTGGCGCAATAGAGCGTCCCAATCACCAAATTGACTATGCAGAGGTGGAAGAGCTTTTTGTCCTGCTCCTCCCCGAAAACACTGTCCTCCTCCTTCTCGATCTTCTTCATCAGCTGCTCGGCCTCGCTGTTTTGCGAGGTCATTATGTAACTCACGCACAGGTTCGCCAGGACTATCGGGCTCACGTCCAGGAGCTGGAAATTTTTTTTTGCATCAACATACGTCAAGTAATTTTAAGCTGCCTTTTTTTTTTTTTTTTTTTTTTTTTTTCCTCATCCCCGATCGAACAATCAAGTATAAAACGCACATGGTCGTACTTCATCTTGACGATCGGCTCGTAAAACCCGACCGCGTCCCGGAACTTGTTCTCCTGCATGAATACCGTGTGGGCGACGTTGAGCTTCCAGACCTCGTGCTCGTTGCAGAACTCGACGCTCTTCTTGAATATCTTCTCGACCTGCGTGTAATTGCCCAGGTCCCAGAATATCTTCGCCTGGGCCATCAGCACCGGGACGTAGCGCTCGAGGGCCTCGTCGTAATCCTTGATCGCCTTTTTCGCCGCGCCCTCGTCGTGGTTCAATCGCGCCTCCTGCAGCTGCTTCGTCGTTTTTCGCAGGACCTCGGTGTGCCTGTTCGCGAGCTCGTCGAACTTGCGGTAGGCGTCCTCCGGTGCCGTTTGCTGGGTTATCAGGGCCTCCAGGAAATCGTAGAGGTACTGGAAAAACAGTCGATATACTTCGTATGTTTCGACGGCTCGGTACGAGAATAAGAAAGAGCTGTACGATTTTCAGATTTGAGATGGAAGAGAGGCGCAGCTGAGTTGGAGAACTTTTTTTTCTCAAATTTAATTGCAGCGGCAACGTAGTATAATTTGCTTTTGTTGCGCTCATTTATAAAATTATCATCTCGCGCCACTTCAAAATTTGCGGATTAATTTATGTGCTCTCTTGATTTGATACAGCCCTGCGATGAGAGCAAGCTCGCAATCGCGGCGCGTGTGTGTGTGTCGCAAGCTCTGTGAACATAACCTGTATTATTTGAGCACTTGAGCAGTGTTTTCTCTCGGGGCTGACTCGGCCCTAGCGTCGGCGGTTTGTTGTATTTTTTTTACCAACGCCGACGACTTGGAATGTTTATTGTTGCAAATAGTTTACAATTCAACTGTCAAAGAGTAAGGTAGTCGAATACAGATTGCTATTGATATCAATGAAGTAACAATGGCTGATTGCAAGGTGAACGAAATATTTCGCGGTGAAGTGTCTTCGGTGCAAAATTACGGAGCCTTCGTCAAAATACCCGGCTGCCCTCAACAAGGCTTAGTTCATAAGACTCAGGTAAGGATTCTAAATTATTGTGTTTCAATAAAAAAAGTCTGTTGGAACTAAGGTGTGCTGAAATTTGATGTTGTTTTCGTAGGTAAGTTCAACGCACGTTGATGATGTAGCTGACGTTTTGCAGAAAGGTGATAAGATTTGGTGTAAGATAATATCTATAAACGATGAGGGAAAAATTGCGTTGTCTATGAAATACGTGAATCAGGGAAATGGAAAGGACTTGGATTCTAATGGGGTGCAAATGCACTTGGATATTCAAAAGAGAAAGTCTATGGGTAGCAGGGAAGAGAAAAAAGCAATAGTTCTCGATGCGGTTTTCAAAACTACTTGTTCAAAGTGTAAAACCCCTGGTCACCTTGCTAGGGACTGTTTTTCCACGCCTGATGGCAAAAAGTATGAACTCATACCCGAAATAGATAAAGAACTTTCTCCACAACCTCAGTCAGTCGTACAAGATGAGAGCATGCCCAAAGAAAAAGAAAAAAAATACAAATCAAAAAAATCGAAAAAGAGAAAAAAGAGCAAGTCTTCTCGTAAAGATTCATCAGATGAAGATGAAAATAATGGCGCTGGTGAGAAAAAGAAGAAGAAAAAAAAGAAGTCAAAGGATTCTAAACACAAAAAGAAGAAGAGACACCACAGTTCGAGTGACAGTGACTCATCAGATAGTGACTCTAATTCAGATAAACAACATTCAAAAAAGTGTAAACGCTCCAAAGAAAAACATGGAGATTAATTTTCAATATAAAATACCCATTACTGTATAGTATTAAACATTGTTGAATATAATTTTTTTTAATAGATTTTGAAGCGATGTACCGTTTGTTTCATTCATTATTACTTTGATGATAGTTAAACTTACTGGACTCAAGTATTTGTAAGTCAAGTGCACATTCTCTGCTAGAATATCTGCTGCTACATCGTAGTATTGATACTTGCAGTACAGTAGCAAAATATTTGCAAACGTCTCGGGTGGAAAAGGATTTTGTTTCAGAAGGAAATGTAACTTTTCAAATCCTTCATTTGGCTTGGTATCCATATTAATCAAAGCTTGGTTGTGCAAAGTTACAGCATCCAATTCTTCTTCTGATCGTGGAGGCATATCTGTCAATGCATCTTTTGCTGCCTCATCTAGTAAAAATAAAGTTATTGGAGTGTTTCTTTTCTCCTGAAATAAATTATAAGGGTAAATCAAGCTTATTACTGTTTTTCAACTCGAATTCGATTGCAGCTTTTAAATTGAAAGCTTCTGTTAAAGCTGTTTCGTGAAGAGTCAATGTGTTTCCTACGCTTGTTACTTCTATACCTTCTGTATTCATGCCGACATTGAGTTCAGGATGTTCTTTGATTCCTTGTTCAATTATGTCCGCTAAAACATAATTAAATTAATAAATTGAATCCATCTCTGAAGTTATGTGAAACTTTATCCTTCAAAATACCAATATGCTTCAAGGCTGATGTATACTGCTTCAATCTGTAGTGGCACAAAGCTACATTGTAAGACAAATGAGGTCGAAAACCCGTAATCTGTAAAGCGTTGGAAAATTTCTTTAACGCCTGTTCGTATTCGTTTTCCTAAAAGTGCGTTGTTATCAATATTTTAAAAAATATCCAAAAACGATTTCGATTCGATTCTAATTATCCTTTACCTGATACATCAAACATCCAAAATTTATTTCCGTGTCAATATCGTCCGGAGGACACTGATCGACGTAACTCTTCGCCGCTACGGTGTCCTCTTCGCCATATTTTATCGCAGCCTGGAGTTTCTTGACTCTCACCTCTAGACTGGGATTATTGGCGATACTTGCACAAACGGACCAGGCCTCTGGGTACAGGCAAGCCTGGTGCAGAGCTTGGGCCTGATACAATTTGTATATTGGCTCGTCGGGGCACATGTGAATTAATTTCTCGTAAGAATTAGCAGCAGCCAAGAAATCTTGAGTGTAAAAGTAACAGTAGGCCAATAGGGATAAGCAAGGTCTCGACTGTGAGTATAAACGAAGGATTAATAATATAAATTCAGCGAAAAGAATTAGTTGATAATCTGGAACGATCATAAAATGTTATTACTAACCGAAGAGTAGGAGTCTAAAAGCACTGTCAGTAATTGTACAGTTTCTGCATAGCGTTGTTCTTTTATCTAAAAATTAATTGTTTACTTCAAAAATCAAACACTTTTTGCAAGAACCACGTTGATTTTTTTTTTACCATTGTATAAATCGTTTTCGTATAATCCCCATCTTTTATTTGCATATTATGTATAAACGTACTCATGTTACTGTTTGCTAAATTTCATGACGGCAAAAAATCATTACTTGGAAAGGACTCATCAGCAGAGACTGCCACGTGCTGTGTTTTGAATTTATGAGATCGTCACTATGGCAACTCGACGCAAATACAATTTATTGCTATAGATTACTCAGTATATTATATCGATGTTCATAAAGGAAAACAAATAGGTGTACATCCACACGGCTAATTTAGCAATAATAGTATAGGGTCACCGAATCACTTGATTTTGTTTACGCTTTTATCAATTTTCCACACATACATACATATATATATATAAATATCTTGCAACTCGTGCGGGACGATTTCCACGCTCGTGTGGTTGACTCGCACGAGTTACCGGTACTGGCCACGAATC
The DNA here is from genome assembly GCA_030522625.1 of Copidosoma aretas. Lineage (NCBI taxonomy): Eukaryota > Metazoa > Arthropoda > Insecta > Hymenoptera > Encyrtidae > Copidosoma > Copidosoma aretas. Next base: position 20,144 of record JAPYYV010004588.1, read on the forward strand.
ACAAATCCTACGGGAAATCGTCTTTTCCGCACTTGTGACGTAAATAACTATTGTTACGCGACAAAAATTTTAATCGCGTCATGAAATAAAATTTAGATTTTTCTTCTGTGGCTCTCTATATTTTCAGAATTTGTACTTCTATTGTGACGGCAACTTGATTCTTGTTTGTTGTCACATCCCTTTAACACAAGTGTCCCTAAGAAAACAATTTCCGTTGAAACGATTTGTAGGGAAAACGTTCCAAGAAAATACACTCCGAGCCGGGGTACAATGCTCCCAGAGATATGCCCGACGGCGGTTTGCCGGTGATCTGCGTATTATCATCGGACTTTTATTTATTGTCTGCGTATACATGAGCGGGAAAAAGAGATGCAGAACTTTGTTCTGAACCAAAGTACCGCACCTCTTTTTTCCGCTCGTGTATATGCAGCCTCTATCATCGAATCGGTACCGAGGGGTAATCGTGATGGTGGAGGCGAGCAAGGCGCAAGTTTACTTTTTTTCTGATTACTCTCCATCCTTTGTCCCGGGTGCCTTCTTAACGCTGTTACTTCGATCAAATATATCAGAACCTTTCGGTTGATTTTTAGACCGGTTTGAACTTATAAGATTCCGTCCATGGCAACTGTTAGCTAAATATATAATTCAACATTCTTTAATCTCTGTGAACAGGAGAATTATTGCCTGGTAGAAATAGCAAGACGAAATGCAATATCGTTCAAAAATTTATTGTATATTGTTTGTGTACACTATGCCTGAACGCGAATTATAATTTGGTGTAATAGAATCGCAGTAACATCATTCATTAGTATTAATATTAAAAATAATACATAACAGACGTAAATATATACAATTAGATTGAAATATTTTTTAAAATCGTCTCACAATTACAACTGCAATTACTTGTAAACTTTTTTGCATACTCGTACAGTCGCAACAGAAAAGCATCGAAGTAAAAAAATATTGGCTTACTCTAATGACATATTGTAAAACTTTTTTTTTTTTTTTTTTTTTTTAATACACTTACAAAATTGTACGTTTGCGTTAATTTTATTTATCACAATACACATCATTGTTGCTCATTAAGTCGCACTTTATTTGCCTAAAAGTCTAAAAAACTTTGTTAATAAAACTAACAAATCTAAAGTACCATCACGATTTTCGTACTTCCTATGCGTGTAAACCCTACATTTACGTTTGCATTAGAATTTTACAAAAAAGGCTCACCGAGTACTATTAATACGATCGGTTTATTTTTTTTATTTTTTTTTTTTTTTTGTTCACCCTAAGCTTAAATATACAACTATCCTTGGAACATCTCGACAGGCGACGCTTGAGGAACAACAGACAAAATCCTCAAGTCCTTCAAACTGAGGTACTCCAAAATTTCTCTACAGACTACGTAAGGCAATTCCAGCGTAACTTTCCACTCGGCGTTAATCAAACCACTGAACAAAAACTTGAGGGCCCGCTCGCCCAGTTCGAGCAGTCGCATCTTCGCTAGTCCCCTCTCGTAATTTTTGTACATCATCAAGGAATATATCGGAAAGGCATTCGAGTGGTTGCTCGACTCAAAGGCACTCCTTATGCTCTCGTTTCTCGCGTAACAGACCATAGCGTTCGTACTCTTGGTCAATAGGTCGTAGTACGTGACGTTGTTGTAGACCTTCCTACTTTTCATCGACTTCAGTTCGGCCCGGCACTGCTCGTAAAACTCCTGCAGCCGGAACTTTTGCCTGATCAGGCTCAGGTCCCGTTCGCTCACCTTAGCATTCTCCGAGACCAGCTTCGCCATGTACATGATCAGACAGTTGGTGATGCCGTACATTTTTTCGGAGCCTGGTATGTCCTCGTATCTCGTGCTGTCGGTCGCTATCAAAAGCGGCGTCTCGTCATCGATGTCCTCGTCATCGGCGTTAATGTTGGCGTTCCAGTTCAGCAGCAGCTCGACCATATCCTTGTTCATATCGTACACGGCGAGCCTCAACAAAGTCTGGTACACCTTGACCGGCACGTTCAAGTCCGCCCCGTGGTTCAGCAGGCACTCGGCTATGTCGCACCGGCGTTTTTTCACCGCGTAAAACAGAGGCGTAAAATCGTCGGGCTTAGTTTTGACGTCCACGTCCATGCCGAGCCTTAGGAACAACTCCACCAGCTCCCTCGATCCCCTCTTCGACGCGAAATGCAGGACCGTGCGGCCGTTGGCCGTGACGTCGTTCAAATTCGCGCCCCTGCCCAGGAGGATCTTGGCGATATTGGGGCGCCGGTTCTCCGCGGCAAAGTGCAGGCAGCTCTTGCCGTCCTTCCGCTTCGAGTGAACGTTCGCTTTCCTGTGCTGCAGCAGACACTCGACCATCCCCTGGTCCTCCACCCTCACGGCGGCCAGCAAGATCTCGGCTATGTCGTGGTTCATCTCCAAGTCGTGGATACTGTTCGCGTCGGCTCCCACGAGCAGCATTTTGGCTATCTCGAGGCAACCCCGGCGCACGACCAAGTGCAGAGGGGTACGGCCGTAGCAGTTTTTCACGCTCGCGTTGTTCTTGCGGCCGAGCAGGAGCTTTATCATCTTCCAGCTGGTCATTGTGTCGGGCGCTGGCGCGAAAGCCTCCTTTACTGCAGGAGCGGCTTCACGATTTCCGGCCTGCCGGTTATTAGTCGTCCGGATCGACTTGGAAATTTTGCGACGAAGGACGGTTGGCGGTGCTCCAGTGACCGGGAGTAACCGGGAGTAAGGAGGTGTGGTCTCCCTGACGGGTCTTGTTGCGGAAGAATGCCAAAGTTGAATCGAATTTTTTTAGTTTCTTCAACTATTCTCTGCTCTCTCTCCATGTTCATATTCCATATCTGCGCAAGGGACGCCTCAGCACCCAAGCCGGGCACGATCCATTTCAACAGTTGTCTCAAAGGCGCGTGTATGTTGTACCAGCCACATGGTAAATATCATTAAAAACGATCCGCCTGAAAATATTTAAAAATCGAATCAAGTATTATACCGATAGCACAGATAACACTGGATTTATCTGTCGCACAAATCGCTTCGTTACCTTCTTTTACAGTCTTCCAATTACACACAAGGAGTCGACCGCTCGAGTTTCCGCACGTCTTGAAGAAAAGTTCAAAAATCCAATTCGCGCGATAATCGCACTATTTTGAAGCGGCCTCGTTGAAAAGCAGTGACTCACCTGTAAGAACAAATTAATAATGAGACGCACGGGCTCACGAAACGTAATAATAGAGCCTCAGTGGCGCTCCTTTTAAACGATGTATATATACCGTACAAAAAGCAACGTTCCGCACAACCGCGGAGTGCAACCAAAACCACCGGAGCGCACTGGACGTCCATCCCCGTGAAAACACATACCGATCTCAAACGATTTTTCCAACTTTTTTCCCCATCTTTTCGACCCGAAAAAGTAACACTCGCGTCGGTAGGTCACGACTGCAGACAGAGTACGCAAACAATAATGCCGTGCACGGCAAAGATATCGAGAAAGAAACTCTGTACCGGCGAGCGCGCGCGAGCGATATGATCGCGCAGTCGGGCCCGCGAGCCGAATGAGCGACAACAAGTGCGATGTGTATATGGCACACCCGCGAGAACAACCCGGCACTTGCTTACCACGACTCGCCGTCGGGCGGGCGGGCGGTCGAGCGAGCGAGAGAGAGGAAGAAAAGTCATACCTCGGCGCCGCCGTCCTCGGCTCTTTCCCCTAAAAACGCGACGAGAGCGACCGACCGACCAGCCGACGTCGTCGTCGCCCGTCCCGTCGTCGTCGTCGCGTCGCGCGACATACAGACGCGGAGAGAGAGAGAGAGAGAGGCGCGGCTGCAAGCTAGCACACACACGCGCGTCCTCCCCCGCGCCCCCGCGGCTCCAATACACTCTATAATACCATCGCCGCTTGCGCTCGTCGCGCAGCAGTGGCGCTAAGGCGCAGTAATACAGGCGCCATCCGCGAAAAGAGAGTATAGTCGTGGTAATACTGTATAGTGCCGCGTTGGCTGCTGACGGCTGGGCTGGCTGGCGCGGCCGGTATTTAAAGGCTGACGCGATGGTCTGCCAATGCGCCGGCGACAGTCGAGCGCGCGCCGGACGCATTTTTTTTTCTTTTCATATACATACATGCAAGTATGTATTAGTGCAGTGCAGAGAGAGAGAGAGCACAGAAAAGTATATAAATTGTGCGTACATACATATTGTACGTATAGGTACATAGGGTATCGGATATGCAGTCTCGGCGACGGCGTCGCGGCAACGTACTACTTAAACGCCACCAGACACACTTTGACGATTACGCGCGCGCTCGTACTTACGCGGACTTTATTACTATTCTTGCGTTCCGGCACAGCTTGCCCATGTGTATTAATAACAAATGTAATGCATGCCGAGTCGCGGATGGGCTCTGTGTTTTTTCTTTTCTTTCTTTTTTTTCATTCGCGCGCGTCATAAAAAGAGCGCTCGCGCGATTGCTCGACCTCGATGAGCGAATTGACGCGCCTTTTCACGAATCGCTGCGAATTCACCGTCTCTCGTTTGCGTACCCATTTTGGTCGAACTGGATCACGCATTTCGACGGTAGCGGACAAGAAAGAAACTGTAGAGCTACAGAATAGTCAATTTTTTGTTTAAAACAAGAGATTTTCCATTCACAAGGAGCCGGGCAAACGAAAGTCAACTCGAAGATTTACATAAACTCTTACCGCCTGCAGGATTGTAAAATTAAAAAAAAAAAAAAAAAAAAAAAAAAAAAAAATCTTCAAACGAAGCTCGTAAACCGATACAGGTCGATGTACCATTTTTTATGAAATGGTAACAGTTTTATAATAGGTATGCCTACGGGCACTCTCCATATACTATAGCCTCGACATCCATAGCACGCCTTTTTACGAGTACTTCATCGTGAATGAAATAATGTATATCTGTACATCGATAAAATAAAATGATGCGCATTTTAATATTTTTGACTTGAGAAAATTCAGTTTTGCCGCGGATTGCACATTGTCCCAAAAAACAACGATTAATAGTACATTGGATTATATTGGATTAGTGAGGTAAAAACCTTTGTTTTCAATTTTTCTGGTCTCTATCTCTCGATATTTCGGGGATTTGGATATGTTTTCGTACACGTTATGAAAATAGTGGGATTTGAACATTTTATCCCTAAAAACGATCAATTTTACGAAAAAAATTTGGGAGACCTTTTCCGCTTGAAATGAGATTTAAAAGTTAAATTCGATTTGTTAACGTACATTATTTATAACTTTCTTTCAGCCGATTTTCCGGCATTCCACCTTCGAAAGTCAGACTCCAGCTGCCGAAATCCATTAAAAAAAGGCTATTGGTGCCATTGGTGGAGCTACGGAGCCCTGGCGCCCAGACTTACAGGAACCTTGGTAGGTAATATTATATCTATGTTTGGATACTTATACGTATTTCTTTATTTGTTTTGGCTGCAGTGAAAGCATACAATTTACATTTACCGCGCACACTTAATTATAATAATAAACGATATACCACCAGACCCTTGAGTATCACTATTAGACAATCTTATCTCTTAATTGTTCTCTCTCTCTCTCTTTCCTGTCGTCACACTCGTTATACTCTTATCTCCACTCGAGCGATGGCAAGCGTCTTATTTTTCCCTCCCGACTCTGGCTGGCGTTACGCTATGATACATACACGTGCATGTATATGCGTGCATACCTATTTATAGTTCACGAAATGTTTTTGCGCGATTTAACGAGCGAGGAAAATTCATTCTATTTTTCCAAGTCTCGCTCGCTCCGACGATCGAAGAGCGCGTCTTCCAGCTAACTTATACTTAGTTGAAAATAAATTCGAGTGACAGTATGCCCTACAGTCTTTGTCTGAAATTGTATTAACTATAAACGTACAAGTATAAGTACGCGTTGAACAGCCGAATCCGGGATTCAAATGTATCTCGAAAAATCCTTCGCTCTCCGAGTCACTCTACCGACCTAAGAGTCCTGAGACAATGAAACGGCACCTACTTGTGTCGCGAATAGTACCTAGTTTGACATATATTTTAAGTTCCTCACTTCATCACTCGTTTGACATATATTTTAAGTTCCTCACTTCATCACTCACACTGTATACTGCTCAACTTTTTTTTTCCATGATTGCAATATTTAACAATGATCATTACGATATTGACACAGCTATTTTTAACTCGAAAGCACACGGTGGCGCCTAACTTGTCCTTGAACTTCAATCGCGGACGGTCGGGTCAAATTTCGCGATCGTTGACTTTTAATTTTAGACATCAAGGCCTGCGTTGCACCTTGCGGCGAACGAGAGTCGGTCTGAAAAAAGTTAATTGGGATCCTTCGCGTATAAATTAGAACGTTCGTTGTCTTTAGCAAAGTGTTTGTCGGAAATTCAGTCGCTTATACGCATTTAAGTCGCGCAAATGCGTGACATTGGGTTGGCATCGTTACGTAAATCGGTAAGTCGGTTGATCGTGATCCCTTTTGTGAATCACCGCGCGCGCTTATATTTATTATACACGTTCATACATATACTTACTCTAGAAAATTTAATATTGCAGGGAACGTGGGAATCACGTAGCACTCATTTATTTTTGTCGTTGGAAACTTGCGCAAAGCCAAAAAAAAAACACGATCCGAACCCAAACCAGTAATGTAAGCTGCCCCGAGTACTCAAACTTTTACTGTTACATTGATTACTTCTTGAGAACAAAACCTCTACAGATTTGAACAAATTCAGAACAATACAACTCATATTTTTATTCGAAAACATCAATCCGCGATCCGCGAGTTGTTTTATTGATCGAAAAGATCACACTTGAGTAGTAGTTTAACTTATCTATGGATGGTAATGATGGTATCGTCGATTAAAATACTTTCTGTCGGTAAATTAGGGGTTTTGTTTGGACCATGCAGATTTTGACAATAACGACTATATATATAGCTTTGTTTATTGTTGTTACTTTTTGCTGTCTGCAAGTTCAGCAATGTCAGGACAGGACTGCCATCCATGGACAAATTAGTGATTCGCTGATTGTTCTCGACATTTTTAATATTTATGAGGTAGTACGTATGAGTAATGTACACTAGGTAAACATCATTAGATCTATTTGGTATGCACACTGAAGCAAAAATCCATTTCAATAAGTTGCTTACAATATTTGTTGCTCTACATTTTTTTTACGTTAGAGAAAAGTTAAAGACATGGACGTTTAAGTAAGTATACACCTATGTTGAAGTTCAAACTTTAAACTCACACTCAATAATTATCAGTATATGACAAAAACAAGTATTTATGCATCTTATTCATATTTTCTTGCATTGTATGAGCATTCGGTACCTTTATTCATACATTAAGTATGTGAAACATCAAAACTAATTTGTGTTTTTTCTGCCTGTTGCAGATATAAACAAATTAAATAAATCTACAAACAGAGCAACATCAGTGTCATATCATCGTCTTCAAAGTCTGATGGTGCATGGTCTTTGTCAATATCACCATCATCAAAATAGTACGAGAGTTGAGTACTTATAGATCCGATGTAACCCATCGGATCGAAAAAATAGTGTGAAGAAGTGGTGCAGTCCAGTGTGTAAAGTTCGTCAATAAAAAAAAACAATATTAAAAAAAAAAAAAAAATTAACTCAGTAGTGGACGCACACGTTGGCGTACAAATGAAGTGGCGCCCCCTCACCAGCTGAGCAAAAAGAGTGAAGAGTCAAAGAGATGTGAGAAAAATCAAGAAGTAGTGCAACCAATTAACCAAAGAGAAAATAAGTTATACTTATCATCACCACGAGTCGAAAGAGACAAGTTTTTAAATTTTTTTTCCCATCAAGCATAAGTACTTATATTTAGTAAATATCACTATGAGAAAGAACGGGAAATACATGCAAACGAAATAAAAAAATCTGCCAGGGTCCTCTATTCCTCTCTTCTACCTGGGACAAAGAGGCAACCGCTCCGGGGAGAACGGCAGGTTTTTTAGTAATTTTCCTGAGACTAACATCCACCTTCTCTTTCTGCTGCTGTCTAAAAAGATAGATATACTTAGTTACTTGATTCGTCGTCATCGTCGTCGCAGTCGTCGTCACCGTCGTCACCTCTGGCTGCAGGTCATCGTCGTGAAAAAAGAACCTCCATGTAATTCAGGGACCTCCACGCCAAGGACGAGAAGTGACAGGGATGCGTTTGAGAAAAAAGTGTATGTATGTACAACGAAAGCATCGCCTAAACTAAAAGCCACATAGCTTATCATAACTAAACTACGTGCATCAACAGCCGGACTGCGTATGTGACTTGGGCAGCAGCAAAAATGTCGGCGGCAGCGGCATGATCCACAGCGCACAGACGACAGAGAAAGAGAGCAGTGAAGCAGCAGCAGCAGCGGTGGCGAGGAGGGTCGCACGTATAGGAGTAGGAGAAAAGACTACTCGAGCCCACTCGAGCGCAAAAACGTAATGTCAGAGGCGTCATCGTCGTCGTCGTCAACGACATCCAGAACGTCCAAAGGTAAACGCAAAGGTAGCAGTGCCAGCACCTCAGAACTCCAGCAGCCGCTGAACGGAACTGTTGCTGCACCGACGAGCAGCCTCACAAATACTACTCTGGAAACAAACTGTCCCATTTGTGGAGAAACGGATAGGACAAAACTTAAAAATTGTTCACGTTGCAAGATAGTGTCCTATTGCACCAAGGAGCATCAGACACTGGACTACAAGGTTCACAAGGGACTTTGCATTGAAGTTGACAAGGCACAGGATCAAGTAAAAAAACAGCAGTTGATAAAACAACTATTTGTTGAGACAGTAGCCAGAGTACCAGAGCGAGGTAGTACATCTTTGTATTGTTTTGACATTATGCTCACATTTTTTTGTAATACTTTATCCATAAATTTTAATTAACCGAATTAACTATTTTTCTAAATTACACATTTTATTTTCCACACAAAAATAATAAATGTTCAAGTTACTCATCAATTTAACCATTATTTAGGAAAACCTGTTGGAATTGGAGCAGTCAAAAGAATAGGTCTTGATAAGGATCAAAAAAAGTCAAACCTCAGAAATAAAGAAATAAACCAAAATCACGCAACAAAATCTAAAACTACGGAAGACAGCCGAAATCACAGAGAAGACAAAGGAATTAATCTCTATAAAAAAGAAATAGGTGATAACAAGCCACCTATCACATACGAGGGCAGTTCAGAAGACACAATTCTTGAATCTAGGGAAGAGCTCTTAAATCCTTTACAGGATTTAGAAGTGATTAATAACACGGCAACAACGCCAACAATGCCTAGAGTCCAACCGCAAGTCAATGGGATGAAACACTATCCCGAAATCCAGCTAAGTTCAGAAAATACAAAGTTTTCACATGACGCAGATATTTTGGATAACATTGATCGTGTATGCCTTGAAATAATATATGATATGAACACGTATGGAGTATGTGTTGTAGATGAATTTCTCGGTAGGGAAAAAGGTGAATCAGTGCTTAAAGAAGTTTTGAATTTACACAATCTCGGTTTATTTAGAGAAGGTCAGTTGGTTTCTAACAGAGCCAGCATTAATCATACAAGAACAATACGTGGTGATCAAATAGCGTGGCTGGACGGCAAAGAAAGATATTCTCAAAACATTGGTACGTTGATATCAAAAGTGGACGCCATAATAATGAGAGCCAATAAGATGTGTAACAATGGCAAGTTGGGAGAATACACAATCACCAGCAGAACTAAGGTAATATTTTTTCATTTATAATTAACTATTTTTGACACAATCACATGGAAAAGTCGAAAAGATTGATTGAAATTGTTTACAATATCAGTTCACTCCTTTGATTTTCTCTTGTACTAAAACGTGTATGCATACTGAACAAATCGATGAAAAAACTTAATAGCTTTTTCTCTACTGTCGGAAATACTTTTTTTTTCTTGTTATTGGATGTTTCAAAACTTTAAGCTCGACTATAAAACGTTACCTTTCGCGAATACAGTTTTTTATAGCTTAAAATTTTCCCAAAGACAAACATCGACAATCGAAAAGATCCTTATAACATTTCTCATCATTATTTCGTACAAATTCACGTGTAATATTCAATTTTACTGGCTGGCGTTAGTAATCGTATTGATCAATTTACCATTGTACATTTTTGACGCTATTAAAAAAAAAAAAAAAAATCGAACTATCTTCGTGTTCCTTATCATCGAAATTAACGCTCTGTGAAGCCGTCAGATGTATGAATTACCGTCATAGAACAGATTCGCGCTCACCTTTAGTTTGAAAGAAAAATGAAGCGGATGAAAACGAAGAGCAACTTCAAAAGCTTGCAACGCTGTTTTGCGTGCAATTAACACCGGGGAGAGGCCAGTTGGCGTTTTTCGATGCAGGCATCAGAAGCTGCTCCTTGCACCGAAAAAGCAAACACGAGTATATATAAGTACGCTGCAGGGCTATTATTATACTCGCACTGGCCGCTTAATTTATGTGTATCGGCCGGCCATTCACGCTCCTTCTCATGACCGGCGTCAGATTTGCTACTGTTATACTACTTACAAATTCCGTATATACTCTCTGTTGCTTTCTCCTAATCTCGCATCCCTCTACATGTTGCAACAGGCGGCGGCATCCGCCTCGTATCATGAAAACAGCACCGATGGTCACGTACGCCTTCCTCTCGAGTATATTTTTCTCTTTGCTCGCTGCGGATCATTTTTGTATACATATACTTGACCGCCTTATTTTTACGATGCTTTCCTCACTACGAGAACATTATTTTTATTAATGAATCATAGAACAGCTGTTGCTGTTTCAGCTGTACTCTCCCTTTCGCCCACCTATCGTGTTTTTCTTAACGCGCGGCAGCCAAACATGTGAATTCTATCAGCGATGATGAAAACTATTTGTTCCGGAGGCTAGAGAAAATCGGCAGATTTTTTTTTCGTTCAAATAAATGAATGCTGATTCCTTTTTTAGTGTCAAGTGCAATCCAAGGTTTGATTTTTAGATGATTTGAATTTTTCAGTAGCAGAATGGAAAAATAATTCGGAAACACCCAATTTTTCGCAGACATAGTGGGTAATTACAAATAATCTAAACAATCTATATGTAGATACATGACTTGCAGTAGAAATTATTATTATGTATTACCAAACAACGTGTAATGAGTGTTTATCACCATCCACCCCTGAGGCACGTTAGTAATACTAAGCTTCTGAAAAGCAGAAAGAAGTAGCGATGCGCTCTTTTTTTATTGCACTTGATACTTTGCGCACATCGTTATTTTTCATTTGTGCGATTCAATCGCTGTATCTTGAAATCGACTGTGATGACGCGTTGATGAAGCTAGTATTTTCGCTCAGTGTTAGCGTCTAATCTTCTTGCAGTTTAAAACAATGTGTAGAAATAAGTGCCTAATCTCGAAACAATCACAAGCATGGAGAAGCAATGATGTGTTTGCATGATAAAAAACGATGAAATTAGTTACAAAAAATCATAAATTCAAACTTTTTTTTTTTTTTTTTTTTTTTTTTTTCTTTTTTTTTCTAAGGGCACTATTCAGGGCACTTAGCACTTGGGAGAGGGAAGGGAAGAGGGGGTAGGGGGTGAGACTAGCACTTAAACCTAGACCTAAACCTACAACCATTCCGCATTCGCCCGAGAGAAGCCCCCCGTGGGCCAGGGAAACTCAGGAAAAACCCGTAGGAGAAAATTCTGGGGAACCCCCCAAGCCCGGAACGGCCCGGTGTATTGCCCAAGTTCTGTCCGGGTGTCTGTACGTCTATAGACACCAGGACTGAACTCCTGCACACCTCCCGCTCACGTTGTCCGCAACGACAGAGAAACAGTTAATCGACCCTCGAAGAAAAACAGCAAGCCGCCCCAAATGCTGCTTGACTTTCAAGATCGACGGAACTGCGACTCTACCAATGCGCCACCGTGTCGGTAAATTCAAATCTGATGCTTATAAGCAGATGTGTGTTGATTCGACGCATTAAAATAAATTTAAATGGCCTACCTATAAACTGATGGGGCAAATTTACCGCCTAAAATACGTAAACAAAGAATATGCCAGTCAGCATATTACAAAAATAATACCACGCGTTCTGATGTGGAAGCTGTTATTATTTCGCGTTTTGTGTATTGTTATACACAGATTACGCAGACTCGTGGACTCGAAATTTTAATATGATTTCCGTCTTTCTATTTAATGCGGTGTATTATATTTTACGATATTTTAAAAAGTATTATTTAGGTTTAGTAAGTAATCAAACTGACTTTTAGATATTCCAAAAAATTATTGAAAAACACTTTTATTACTTGAAAAAGCGTAAAACAGTGCGGGTTTGTAGTGTTAAAAAAATACTTTCGAGACAATTTCGAAACAAAAAATAAAATGATTTATCAATTCAAAAAGAGTAATTTTAATGTTGCTGTTGGCGTTTGGATTTACGTTTTTTTATCATCAAGTAGCTCATCTTTATTATTATCGGTGATAAGTGCATGCGCACCTTAGGCACTGAAAGATACGAGAATGTCACGTAGACATCTTTTTCTTTTTACTTATCATAGGTATATCATGCGCGCGAGTAATATTTACATATCTCGAAAATGTCGTGTGGTTTTATTTCTTTGTTATTTTCCTTGTCTCTTCGACTGAAGTAATTAAGTGAAGTACTAGTGTTTATTATTGACGGTAGCTGAGCGAACTTTAGGAATCACAGTGCACGTGAAGTACATATCTAAAGACAAGAACAGCGTTAATACATTTCCACGCGTGATGGTGCACTGTTTTGCGTTCCAAGAAACGCGCACATGGTCGCTATCTATATCGACTTTAGTATAAATAATATTGTCGCTCACGCGTAAGACTAACTAATCAGCGTTTCTATTTTCGAAACGTCAACTTTAATTGTCTAGAATACAATACGATAGTTTTGAACTTGACTGCTTTCATGTGCCATTCTACGTTTCTAAGAAATTTTTTCATCATTTTTTTACGTCTCTATATGAATAAATAAACTGTTCGGATCCTGCAAAAGACTACACTACCGCGTACAAAGCATTAGTTATAAATGTGTTTTAGCTAACAAGAAACAATAAAGATAGACTCAAATTTACCAACGGTATGTTGCACATGTACAGAGAAAAAATTTATGGGATATAAACAACCTTCGTTAAACTGCACCAGCTATTATTTCTCTGGTATAAACATAAAGCATTTCGTGTAATCATTCTGTTCTGAAAATTAAATAAAAAAAAATAAAAACTATATCTCGCGAATCGACCTTTTAATTTCGACTCATCATAATATAATTTGTGTCACTATATAAGAGATAATTGCTTCCATACAAGTTATTCCTGTACTCATCTCATTGAAATGGAAAAGAAAAACAAGACGAGTTCATTGATCGCTGAGCTTACGAAATTTTTTTTAAATCCATCTCTTACTCTCATATCCTCGTCTCATACTATAGCGAACGTCCCCTACGTGCTGCTACACACAATCTTCTGTTCTTTTGTGTATTTTGCTAAGCTTCTCCAAACGAACCAAAACGTCCTATACGTGACATTGAAAGCGGTATTTTTAGCGTGCAGTGACTCTATCCGGAAGGACGTTCGGAGCGCGACGAGGGCGCGATTAAAAATTCATCATCCTATTTTAAAATTCCGTACAAGGAGACAAAGGCTTTCGCATGAAGTTTGTAAACTGCCCAGTGGATCTTCAATATCTCGTCTTTCAGTGCACGAGTTATCGCGAAGCATACCAAACAGTTCAGTATTCTACTATAGCTCGAGTTCTAATACGTGCATCGGTTCTGGTACTTTTTCTAAGCCTCGTAAAATTTTATTTCAAGCCAGAATCGAAAGTCGTTTCTCAAAACACTTTGCATCGTGCTTTACTAAAGAAATGATTAATGAGAAACAGATACTTAGGTACGCGACGCTTAACGAATTCGCGCCTCGATCGAATATTTCGGAGACGCTCGTATAGTCTCATTAGTACAAGCATATACTTAATAGCCTCGTTTGTAAATAAGCGTACACATGCAGCATTGCAGCAGTACACGTATAATATATATATATATATTACATTCTGGAAAAGTATATAAATGTCATACAAGTAGATAGAAAAACTGCGGTTGGGCGATAAATAGTGAAGTACGTGCAGTCTTGCACGAAACAAAACTCGATCGTCGAAAAAACCCGACGAATGTGGTGCCCCAAGGTCAAGAAAGTGACGGAAGGAAGACATTTTGAATAACCGCGCGGGCGAAGGTTCTTCCGTGAGTCGTAAGCCTATACGTGGTAGAGAAAAATAGACTATCTTTTGGGATCCCGTTTCGGGGCATTCTTAATGTATACTTACTTATGTAGGTTACACCATATTGGAGCAATAACAGACCATTACGTCGTTGGATAAGGTGCGAATAATCGCAATTAAATTTCCAACTTTTAACGAAGGGGAGAAGATTTTTTTCATCAGCAATAGAGCCGACGCTAATTAATTTTTTAAGCGCGCGCGATGCTTATGTGTTTTTTTGTTTCCTAGTTATCAGTTTCTAAATTGAGTTTTTAATTGAAAATTAAATCAACACTCGACTGCAGCTGCGCGCAAACGCCGTATCGCAGGAAAACTATTATCTCGTACTTCATTGGAAGCGGTTTTTTTTTTTTTACCATTCGTATCCTATCGGGGGTATTAAATTTTCACTATCGTATTAATCCGAGAAACACATTGCGCTAAAAAAATATCGTTCGAGTGGAAAAATGTAAGAGATTTAAAAATATTTGCGCGATTCTATCATTATTACACACATTTTTATTTTGTCTACAACCAGCTATTTTTTTTTTTTTTTTTTAGAAATTACTTTCAATTGAATGCTTAAATTATTGTTCCTCCGATGCGACTCAAATTTATATTTTTTTCCGGATTTTCCCATCGCTTAGAGCTATTTGGGCAATCAAAAAATTAAGGATACAACATTGACCACCATATATCCATACGAACAAACACTCGTGACGCCTTTGAATCGCATAGTAAAAATGACAAAAACTGCTCTTGTTCCCACCGTTAAAACTTTCACGTCACTTCTATTAGTATAGTACTTTGGTAACGAGCTTTTTATCGTCAAGATCACGCGATGCCAACATTCGAGTGAAACACACACGTATAACCGCATCCACGCCTTCCTGATATTTATAATTACCGTAAAAAACTGTCAATACAACAGCTGATTTTTTTTTTACCCACCGTCGTGAGTCAATCTTATGGTCTACGTGCTGAAAGTCATGTATACCTCATACTGTTTACAACGTTCGTGGAATGTCAAGCTGTACTTATTAGCGAGCACAATAATCTGGTGTTAATCATGCCAACTGATTTTAATGATAAAGAGATAAACGAACTTCAGGGTTTCGGTACAGGCTGACTTTGGTCACGATTTTTTATCAGACGATTCGATTATTGCGATCGGATTGTTTGTATTACATATTTACGGTGGGTGGGGATCGGTAGGTGTTCATTTGATGCGCAATTACTAAGATCTACGTTCTCAATCAAATGCCTAGTTTGAATTAAAATATTTAACGTCAATCACATTTTTCTGGACAGTACAATACAATAAAACATTTTTATTATCTTACATCATAAAAACTGGTGAACATTGTAATCATTCGTTGTAGCTGCAAACAAAAATGCATCTATTGTCTGTACTTTTTCCTCGTTCAAACATCTTTCTCGCTTTTTTACATTTTTTCCTCCAATTCCTTGGACTTTGAATAGCTTCTAGCATAGGCAAGTGCTTTTCTTTGTAAGGAAAAATAAAGTAGATAATTATAGATAGTCCGAATACTTGGAGTAACTTACAGCAAATAATTAGAGGAACTTGCGAATCACGTAATTTTTCAGTTTGACCGAGATTCGCGTATTTATTTTCGTGCTCTGTTCCCCCTCTCTGTACGATTTTTCGCATTCCTTTTGGCGATCATGTTAATAATATATTTCAATTCAATTTTTTGCAGGCAATGGTAGCCTGTTATCCCGGTAATGGATCACACTACGTCAAACACGTGGACAACCCAAATCGAGACGGCAGGTGCATTACGGCCATCTACTACCTGAATAAAAACTGGAACGCACGAGTAATTGTTATTTCATAGATATTTTTTAATATTTCGAACTCTCGAAAACGGAGGGGCTGATGGCAAATTTTTTTTTTAGACAACGGGAGGCCTTCTCAGGATATTTCCAGAAGGCTGGGATCAAGTGGCCAATATCGAACCATGTTTCGACCGCATACTGTTCTTCTGGTCGGATCGTAGGAATCCTCACGAGGTGCAGCCGGCTTTCGACACGAGATACGCCATAACACTGTGGTACTTTGACGCGGCGGAAAGATACGAGGCCAACCTGAGACGTCAGAAAGAACAGATGATGAGTAAGCGTCCATACTCAGTTTTTTGAATCAATCATTTTTTTTTGTTATTCAAGAGACGAAACAATTTTTTTTTTACTTCCAGTCAGATATGGCCGCATCAAGGAGCAAGAGGAAAAGAAAAATAAGTCTTGAGATGAAAAACTTGGAGGACTGAAGGACCGTCCGACGACTGAATTTGATAGAGCGACACGTCAGTTGTTTGTACCTTTCTGTAAATAGTGACAAAAACACACGCGAGAATTCCTGCTAATAGGGCTATGATCGTGTGTACTGTCGTGAAACACGTTTTTTGTTTGCAAGGGATTATTGCGTATTGTCGAAAGAAAGTAACGTCCCACGAGTGTCGGGAATGGAGGAATTGACTAGTGCTGTATTAATAAGCTGGAAAATCGGAAATGAAAAAATAAGAACACAAAACACACTCCACAAGAACGTGCAATAGACTAGTATTTCGGTTTTATCTTCTCAATTTTTGTGTGAACTCGTTTTCTGTTGAGAAAGCTTCTTTGCGCGCTTTGATTGTTATCACGGTAAAAAGGATCGATCAGAGGCAACTTCCTAAAGCTTATCGTATTTCTTAACAGATTAATTCGTCTAGGGTATTAACATTGCCCAGAGAGTTGTGCAGTCAAAATAAAAAAAGACGGAATGATTCAATACCAAGGGTGTTAAGTGCCTCGGTATGTAAGAATTGTGATAAGTAACTCTGAAATCGCTAGAAAAATTTATTCTGAATTTTTCGAAATATTTTCGACACGCTCTAACTTGAGAGATTGATCGGTAGAGTCGATTCTATGAATTACGTATTGAAAGAAATTTAATTATTTTTTAATCGTGGTGTTTCTCAATTAAGTGATGATTGACTATACAATCGTTGTATCGAAAAATAGATTTACATTATACGTACGGTAATGAGAATTTATAAACAACTATTTTTCAAAATCGCATGGTGAAATTACTTTTGGAAATTTAAATACACAGCTTAGCTTTTAAATTTCTTATCCCTTCACCATTACTCACTTTTTATCTTTTCAAGCTGTATGTATATTAAAACTAGATTAATCTTTCTTTTTACACATAAAAATATAACAAATTTTGTTTTGATTTTAATTGTGCATAATGAAATTCTTGTGCTTGTTTTCAGTCTCGCCATATCTATTAGATCTATTCTTTTCATAGAAATGTATATTAACTTTGTTTGAATAACAAAAAAATCAATAAAACATTTTTTTTTTTAATTACGTAGTTTTAAAAATATCTGTACATGTAAGATTGAAAATTATATTTTTTAAGAAAAACTGTACAATTCATTACAACTATCGTCTAAAAATACGTTGAAATGAAAACCATAAATAAACATTTTTAAACCTCATTTACCTTTCTCCAATCGCTTAATTTATTTTTATTTGTGCAAAGCTTAAAGTTCAGTGTCATCAGGTATATCACAGTCTTCTATTAAATTTTCTTTGGGACAGTACACTTTGAATGAAAAATTACTTTTGACAAATGACCCTGGGTTTGTAACTTGACATTCATTGTATAATGTATTGTAAGCATGAAAATCATCAGCAGCAACAAGTAGATCAGGTGTTGGATACAGCTGAAGTGCGTAATCATGTTTCCAGTATACGGGAATTGTTGTGAATAATAATGGAGTCAAATGTGATTGGCGAATAATTGATTTGGCGAACTGAAACGCAAAATAATATTAAATTGAAGCATATATGACGCAATAAAAGTAATAGACAATGCATACTGACAGCTTCATAGACTTTTTCTCCCCTCTCTTGGCCGTTTTCATCTATTTCCTTTTTTGGATAACACAAAGTATTTCTTGACAATTTGGACAGCATATTTTCTCTGAAAACAACAATTTCCTTTGTGCAGTATTGTATTCTACAAGGGTTAGTAGCCAAATATGTTCCTGGAACTGCCTTTAATAAATCTTCCACTATGCACTTTGGCAGAGGTGGTCTTGGCAAAATTTTTGGGGCACTCAAATCAAAA
Source organism: Copidosoma aretas (assembly GCA_030522625.1). Taxonomy (NCBI): domain Eukaryota; kingdom Metazoa; phylum Arthropoda; class Insecta; order Hymenoptera; family Encyrtidae; genus Copidosoma; species Copidosoma aretas. The sequence continues at coordinate 38,602 of JAPYYV010004588.1, forward strand.
GGGCCAGGTACAATTATAAATTTAGTGTGTTGATTTATTACTGGATATCGACTGATGATTCCTGCCACTTTTTTAAACCCTTCCTTTAACTTCTTGGCACTCGTTACATTTGATGTGGAATTCGAAAAATGTCCACATAGTACAATAGCAACAGGAGGACTATCAGAGAAACCAGATAATAAAGTCTCAAATTTACTTAAAACTACTTCATTGTCTACCCAAAATTCTGAAATAAAAGCAAAAAAATTTGCTGGATTAAGGTCTTCAAAAGTCTTTAATTTCTCTGACAACCTCAATGATAATGGATGAGGGCCACCAAAAACATTGATATCACGAAAATTCACTCTACTTTCATCTGGAGCTTCCCTTGGTGGAAAATCTATATTGTCTACGTGCAATACACCATCAGAGTACTTGCCTGTGGCTAAGACAATTGAACCCTCTACAACTAAACTAGAATTAAAATTAGCTTTCTTCAGATCTAATTTGACTGATGCAGCATAGTCTTCTAAGTAAAAGTTTCCTTCAGTTATCTGAGATAATAAACCCATAATGCATACATTTTTTGTTTTGGACTCGCTTAATAAATATTCAATGGGAACTAATTGCAGTTTATTTTCCTCCATTTGTCCAAACTTAGATGAAGCAAAAGTTGGATGTTTCAGTGTCCTATACCACAACAAATCCAAACGTTCTTTGAACACCAACGATTTGTGTTCGGCATCGGCAAACAAATCGATATCAGTCTTTTCAATCACATATTTCTGCTTGTTCAAATCGTAAACAACTTTTGGCACTGTAAAAACATCAATAACATTCAAAACGGTCTCTGTTTCTTGCAAAGTACTCTCTGGCTTGATACATTCTTTAATGGCAAGCTTTATGTTTTCTATATCAACCTGTGAAGTGGACAAACTCTGAGTCAAAATTTGCTCAACAACTCTTGTCAGCCAATTCTCTGGATCCAGATTTGGATTACTCTGTATGTGTTTGGCCACTATTGAGCTAAGTTTTCTAAATAAAAAGAAAAACATTATTTTTCAGTTCTAAAACATTAATGATCAAAAGTAAGCTGTCAAAACATAAAAATAAGGTTCGTTACTTTGTTATAGAAAGACCATAAAGTTTGAACGTCCTGTGAATCAATTTTATCGTTTTGTCATCTGACATGATCGGAATCGATTACTTTACCAACAATTATTTATTATAAATTTGAAAAAAAAAAACTCATTTATCGACAGGCAGAGCCGATATCACTAGCAGAACGAGCCAGTCAGCCAGACCAGACAAGCGCAACGCCGCAAAACGTCATTTTGGCGCCAAGCAATTAAAGGCGCTCTTTTAACGCCGACGCCCGACTTTCACGTCCCACACCATTAAGGCCCGAATTTATAGTCTGGGGCCGTACCATATAACTTTTTTCCACCTTTTCAGCCTATGTTATATCATAGGACGGAAAGTTATATGGTACGGACCCTCAGGCCCGAATTCATAGTCTGAGACTCCGACTTGAGAGCTGATCTTACGCGGTCTGTAGATACAGCAATAATATCGAAGTATCGAAAGTCGACCTACAATGCAATCGTGGATCAATCTACTATTTTAGGACGTGTAATATGCTGTATGCACGTCTATAAAATAATTTGGGTCAGTAAATTGACCTGCGATCGCATAAATTGCATTGCA
>JAPYYV010004589.1:0-16468 GCA_030522625.1 Copidosoma aretas
ACCAACCTACGCAGCGCGGCCGCACGCGGACGGTGTAGTCTTTATTTGATTGTCATTTGTTAAGCGTTGCTCATCCCAACTTGAAATTTGGCAGAGATGTTGTTGAAGGGTTGAATTTTGGGCTGATCTAAAAAAAAAATAAAAAAAAATACATACTTTGCGAAAAACTAACCTACAATTGAGACTCGGTTTTAGCTGCGATATAGATATCATAGGTCAAAATAAATGGTTCCATTAGAAAGAGCAGCTCAAGATCTATCGATTTGTGTATTTTGATTATTTTTTTACCCACTTCTCTTGGATCTTAAGCGAGTTAAAAAGAACAAGTTTTATGCAAAAATAGCGTGACGAGCGTCGCGTGGCCCGCTTGGCTTGGACGCTCCCATATATAGTATACACACAAAAAGACTAATTACTATTTTTATTTAAATACAGTAAACAATTACCAAAAAATTTGTGCATGCTAGTCAGATCGATCGACGCAGATACCCAATATTTACTTAACGGGTAGTTATTATTACTTAACATCAAACTATTTGAAAGTACCCGATATCTTCCAAAGGGAGAAAGATAGACCAAAAATAATGATTCGTGAGGCTAACCCACAAGTAGCGCTATCCTGGCAGATCTTAACTGAAATAGAAGCTATGGACAGGTATCAGGTCAAACTATTAGTGGAAAAGTGTGCTTGATAATAAAGCATCTTATAAATATTGTGATTTAGGAATAAACGCAGGTGATGTGCCATAAAAATGTAATGAGGGTAAAGACGTAAAATGCTAATTATATCATATGTTTTGAAATCATTTTAGAAACATTAAAAGGACTATTTTTATGATTCTATCTCTGAATTATTTAATCCAGTTTTTGGTGTCTTTCAATGTAACTGACTTGATATTTGTGATGCAAACTAGACATATTACTGGATTCCAGATACAAAAACATCAGATCAGTCCATTGTGATGCGTCTCAATTCATTTCACGATACGTACTCCTATGCGTCTTTACCCTCCTCATATGTTGACGACCCATGACCTGCGAATTTTCGTAAATCACTCATATTCATAACATAATTTATCATCAAGCATACTTTGCCGCGACTAGTTTACACTCATCTCTGTCGATAGGTTCTTGTTCTGTTAAGATCTACCAGGATAGCAACACTCGTGGGTTAACACGACGAAATCTTATGGGTTTTGCAAAGGGAAAAAAAATCATCGCAGAGCACAAATAGAGAAGTATTGGTTGATGTGAAAACATAATCTCAATTTTCAGTGTTTTGGATGTATCTATATGAAATTGAGATGGAAAAATTTTGAAAAAAATTTTAGCATGTTTAGGAAATCACAAGTCTGCAAACATAATTATCTACGGTTTTGTGCGCGCATGACCTCGAAATATTCAAAGATACGCAATATCTTGAACAGAAAGCCAAATGGGAAAAAAATAACAATTTTTATGTTCTTTAAAGGGTAAATACACACGGCGGCGGATACATACAGATGTTTTAGTCGACCATACTACATAAACTCACTTTTTCTAATTTTTGGTATATCTTGGTAATAAAGTAGTAAAAAATTTCGAAAAAATTCCAGCACATCAAAGATATGAATACCAATGCGTACAATTTATTCCAAAATTATTTTATAACCGCAGAACCTATACAAAACAGAAAAAGTGCTTTATTTCGAGAGGTAAGCAAGATTAGTCGAGAATAACAATTTTTTCAATTTAATGCAGACATGTATACAATATATAAGAATAATTTTTATATTGTTTAGAAACAATATAACTTGAAAAAAACTAACATTTCTAAGTTGGTTTTGTTTTATATTAAATACACTGCATCTTATGTTAAGTTTCTTTAATTTGTCATGCCATTAACGCACGCGACTTTCTGATCCTCCCTATCACTTACTTGCTCTCTCTTTAAAGGATGTTCAATGGTCCGGTAAAAATTACAGAGAACTTGATGAAATTCGGGAAAATGATTCTTTGATGCAAAACACGTTTTATTAATTTTTTTTTAGAGCATGTTGCAACGCTTTTTTGGAAAATATCAAAGTTTGAAAGTTTCAATGAATCAAATGGAAGATCGCGAAGATCGTTGAAAACGGTTCTTTAGACATATGGAAAATGCAAAGAATTAGATACAAAAAATATCAATACGTAGCTTAAAACCTGAAAAACACTATTCTTTAAAAAAAATTGGGTGTTGCAACGCATTTAAAAAAGAAATACATGATTAAAGATGATAATTGTAGGTTTTTGCCGTTCAGCTGAATGTAGGGAGCCAAAGTTGGCAACACTGCATTTTATATATAGGTATGCGCTGTATATCTCAATCTAGGTCTAACCTAAACTTAAACACATGTTAATTGCAGCATAGCCAACATTCCAGTAGTATACATACATACATGTATTTTCCCCTGCCCGTTGCCCCCGCAAAATGACACCATCAAACATCCTTAATACATACGTACACATTTAATAACCATCCGCGTTTTCAATTTTGTGGTGTGTCACATTTATTAATAAAGCTGGTTTTTCATTATTTTCTAAGCCTTCTTTTAGATATATATTGTAATTTCATATACGCGACTAAAAATGATTGTGTGAGCGTATGTGACAGGTGCTAACGTGACATTAGAGATGTGATCAGCGTAGGAAATTGTTTTGAAATAATCGTAACATTCGATGAGCGCGGGCAGTCTTATACTAGTCAGCCAGGCAGCACGTCGTACCATGAATATACTCTGTACTTTTCTTATCCACATAATATATTTTTTACATTTGTTAATTAATGGAATATTTAAATACTTGTCGAAACCACACCCAATTACCAAATATCGTCATTCCAGCGATAATTGCACCACCTTCAATACATCGAAGTGGCTTATTTAAAATATCGTTTTACAAAAGGTATATCTACGTTCATATATTATCTACCTAACAAGTATAACTGTATACTTGGGCAACCAAGCACTTACTGATTCTTTTTTCTTGTTTTTAAACAGAAATTCATAAAAACATCTATTTAACCCTATAACGTTGAAATCTAATGAGCCCACAGCATCATAACTCCAAAATCTCAGAACGTATTAAGAAATTACTCACCCGCAATCTGTTTTTGGAACTCAGAAACTTAGATTTTGACCTATTTTTGATTTCATTCTTTTATAATATATATTTAATAACCTTAATAACCTCCTGTATCATTTAACTTACAACCGGATAACTCCATAACTTAAAAACTTAGTAAAATGTTGATTAAAACGCGTTTTAGTCTTGGATTTTCGAAAGTTTGATAAAAAAATTCGTATCAACTTCAGAGTATTATAAAAACATTTTTAGCCCCTTAATTGCTAAATCTAGTTACGCTAATAACCCTATATCGTTAAATCGTAGTACAAAAGATACTTATACGTGTTCTAATCTCGGAACTCAAAAACTTTAATTAGAATATATTTGAACTGTATGAACGACTTCATTACTTATAAACCGTAATATTGCTAAATTTAATAAAGCTATGTTTACTGTTTTTAAAATTATTTTTATCTGTGCTCCTCTACTCATATAAATCAAGCACTTTAAAGAAAGTACAAACATTTTACGTCCACGCTGTTGTTAGTTGCTACGGCAGAATTCAAGCATGCTGGAAATGGTAATAATAAATACCTATATCTGACATAACTTTGAGGTTATGGGATAACTAAGAATAGAAACAAAATGATAAGGTTGAGTGGAATATCTAGATCATATAATCTTTACTGAAAAACATTCGGTGCAGTCGCTATACCGTAGGTGGTACAGTGCTTACTCTGCATGTCCGGCACGTCATCTATACCAGTCGGAACAACAGCTGTCCCCTGCCGTATACGCACTATACCGCACCCGTATAACTACTGTACCGGAACCTACGGTGTATACATCGAGCCGCACGATAGGTATAACGACTGTGCCGCTGTGGAACTCACGTAGCCCGATTCGGTATACCTGTTATACCGCTTGGGGGGACAACAGATACACTGTAGTTGGGTACAGTGTGTATACGTGCGGGGATAGCCGCTATACCGAATGCTTTTCAGTGTAGATCCAATATTTAAAAGTTGTATGAGTATTGTTTTTCTCATGATTTAAGGTTGTAGGGCTATAATATTACTATATCTCTAAGTTTTAGGGCTTGATAGATGTTTATTTTCAGACTTTAGGGTTCCGATGAAAATTTAGATCGACGTTTCTGAGTTCCACAAATGAAGTATAAGTAAGTCTCTTTTTTACTATATTTTCAGGATATGGAGTGATGTGGCTATAACGTTACTAGATTAAAAGGGTCAGTGGTTGAATAAATGTTTATTATAAGATTCTGAAGTAAAAACAAATATTCTGAACAATTTACTAAAATCCAAGACCTAAACGCATTTGAATCTACTTTTTAGTAGGTTTTTCGGTTATGGAGTAATCAGGCTATGAGTTAACTGATAAAGAAGGTTGTGGAGCTCAATAATTGTGTATTATAAAAGTATAAAATCAAAAATAGGGCGAAGTCAAAGTTTCTGAGTAACAAAAATCGATTGCAAGTGTGTAGTTTTTTAATTAAGTTTTAAGATTATGAGGTTATGTGGCTGTGAGCTCACTAGATTTCAAAGTTATGGGGTTAAATAGATGTATTGATAAAATTCTATACGAAAAAAATTTGTAACAAAGTGTTTGAAATCCATGATTAAAACGCGTAAAAAACTTTTTTCACTTCTTTTCAGGATTGTGGAGTTATGGGGCTACAAAACCATTTGATTTTGTGGTATTTTAGTGTTTAAAAACTTTTAATAATCTACTATTATGCAACCAAACTTCAGATGTATGAAAATATTCGGTTTAATCAGCGTATTAGTTTAATATTATTAAGATTTTATTTTTTTTCTGCATTTTAAGGTTTTAAGAAATGTAGACATGATAAAAAGAAACAAGTTACGGATTCGTTTTCACCGACCGACAAATATAGGGTCTATTTACTCTGGTCCAAAGTAGATTTCGATTGATTTTTTGTGGTTCTGTGTTATTAACAAGTCATAACACAGAGCTTGAAACCAGCAGAAATCTGTTAAAGTACTCCTTTTCCCACAGTCAATTATATAATTAGTTTTTTAAGTGCCTGAAATGAACATGTACTTATTAAATGAAATAATTGAATTATACCTTGTATAGTTGTCATGGAAGCAGCAAGATTAAAACACCAATATGTTAATATAAATAATGATACTAACATGTATGATTAATCATACATGTTATTTAACTGCAAATTCTGATAATACATATTGGTGCGACCTCAATAGTTTCAAATCTCTTTAAAAAAACGTATTCACAATTTTGCTGATGAAAAACAGAGTCTACGAATCAACTGAAGCATGTAGTTCTATAGCCCAGCAGCTGTACACAGACAATTCTATAACCTTGTTATCTGCTTCTTCTGCAGTAATTTTGTCACAGCCATTTTTCTCTGAATTTTGGGCCTATGAAAATGATGGTGCCTGGGCCGCTAGCTGTCCGTCACTGTGGTACTCTTTCTGGCCCCACGAGGCCAGATGTCGGTATACTTTTTTCTCAGTGTACCGATCTTTAAATATATTAAATCAAAGTTACTTAGTAACAGTACAAAAAGTATGACTATCGTAAGAAGAGAAAGAGAGAGACAGACAGAGCTAGCGCCTTGAGGTTAGATCAATGTTCCGCTCGATTTTTTTGAAAAAGATAGTAAATTTCGACAACCATCTTAAGATTTAAGATACCATAACAGCTAGAAAGTTAAAGGTATAATTTCTAAAATTTAATTTTGTACTTAATTACAGCTTAGCAGTTATTGTAGTACCAGATAGCTAAAGTATGTGTAAACGTCATCGAATAATCTTATTATATACAAATCCTTATGAAATATCCAAAAAAGCAGCAGCATCACGATCAGCGGTGCACTAGAGTTTGAAAATAAATGTACAATTAAATAATCATTTTTCCGATGATTGATTAATTCTTAATTGTATTGTTAACAGTAAAAAATTCTCCCGGTATAAATTATTTAACTAATCCTGATTTTGTCGCAATCATGGCAATAGTTGTTGCAAAAGAATGTCTATTCTTTTTCTTTTTTTGATGTCCTTAAGACTCCACTGTCTGATTAAGCTGATGAAGGTGAATGAATGACTTTTTCTCTTGGAAAATAAAAAATATCAATCGAAGAGTATCACAAACACAAAACACAAGAGGAAATGTCAACAGTGATAAAAAAATTCCAAAAATATTTAAAAAAAATATGAAATAAAAATATTCTTCTTAATTTAAGAGTGCGAAATAATGTTTTGAGTACAGTGTTGCTTATTCTGTTATTTATAAATTTTTGTGTACTCAAGGTGGCTTATCCTTCAATAGAGACCTTTTTAAAAAATAATTGGTTAAACAACTGCTAAAACTAAATGCAAAAGATGTCAATATTATATAAAAAAAGAGTAAGGAAAGTGTTGAAAAACAATTTTTTCTTTACTTTTGTAGATTGCATTTATCAGAAAGACTTAAATGAAAGACAGAAACTTTTTTTGTTTTTCATTCAATATCATTTTTTCAAAGCTTGCATGATTCCGTTAACTAAAATATACAACGTGTAAAAAATAAGATACTATTGTCGATAGTCGTGCGTTGAGAGATCATGTGAAAATTTACCTTTTTATGTGAAAGATAGTAACTAACTTTTTATACGTTGAATATTTAAAAGATTTTTCTTCGATGACCCTAGGTAAAGTATTTTAAGAAATCAAACAAACTTTGAAAAATTGAGATTAAATAAAAAATTAATCTGCCTTCAACTAAGGTTGTTCTCATAGTAAATAGTACATGAATATGCAATGTGAAAAATTAAAAGAAGAATTATCTTAACATTTTCAATACTTCTCTGTTCATATAGATTCAAGTTCTTTTTTAATAAGTCTCACAGTTGTTTTACCAATTATTTCAAGAAAATATCTATATTAAGGAATGATGCACTTAAAAAAAACCAAATAAAAGTTTAATTATTAAATTTTTGGGTGTACATTAAATAAACAATGGAATACTTTGACTAAAGTAAAAAAAACCAGTGATACAATAATGACATATTTATAAACTGTAGCAGCGTAATAGTAAAACACCTTGAATCGAATAAAAATAAAATACAAGCAATTTGTTGAACAAAGTTTTTAGTACTACTATACTACAACTTGTTTATTTTACGTAAGAATATAATAAATAATGAATACATAATTTACCTTAGTTATAGGTCCCGCTGATGATGACTGGTTTCGTTGTAGTATGACTGTAGGATTTGGCTTTGATCTGAAGGCAGTCATTGATTGGCTGACTCCATCCGCCAAAATAAATTGTTCTCTCAGTTCAATGTTGGTTCTTCCCTTAGCTATTTTTCGAATAAAGAAAAAAAAACAAAAGTTGAGAAACAAACAGCAATATTAAAAAAAAATTATTTGGCTCATGTACTACACATATAAGACCATACAATCTAGATTACGCCTTATGTATCAGGAAGTAAAAAAAATACACAAACATACGTTTGAAAATTTATGTATCCACGTGACTTTTATATACACGCATGCAATCTTTCAAATTGAGTGGTAATATAATAATTACTAAGATACATGCGTTTTACTTTCTCATTGATAATTATATCCTTGATTAGGAAGGTTCAATGATTTTCTTAAAATGCAGGAAAGGCAGTAAAACTTTCAACAACAACAATTTAAAGTGTCAGGAAATTGTGAAAATTTTTTTAAAATTTTACTCCACAAATTTTTTCATTGATGAAATTTTAACTTAAACACAATCTCTTAGAGGGAGAAAAAATTTCTGGCTTATTTTTTATCAATGAATAATTTTGTGGTAGAAAATATTGAAAAGATTTACACAGTTTCCTTACACTCTGAATAGTTATTGTAGAAAGTTTCACTGCTTTCTCTGCATTTTGTGAAAATCATTGAACCTCCTTAAATAAAATGGAGTTGAAGCAATTATGAAAAATATTCAAATTGAGTTAACTGGCAATTATTTATTCTTAATCAGTAATGACTACAAAACGTTTCTTACCCCTATAATTAATATGCAAACACCCTAACACAAAAAACGAGATGGTGATTGACATAAAATATGCTTTTATTTGTAAAACAGTAGATATTTCGCATTATTACGGCAACTTTTATCGGTATGAATTCTAAATTCAATCATTTTATGTAAAGATCAGTATGTAAAAAAAAAAATTAAAGCGGAAGCTACGAGCAAAAAAATTTGTAAGTTTAAGGACTCTCAGATAAACGGCTTAGAAAACAAGAAAAATCAGGCTCAATGGTTATAAAGGCAAAGGAACTGAAAAACAGAGTATTAGTGTAGGTAGGGTATAACATAAGGGTCGATTGAAAAAAGGTTCAGAGCAAAAGGAAATTGTGGAATCAAAAATCAATGTTGAGAGAAAACGGCAGCACCGTCACTAATCAGAGGAAGGCAGATACAGCGGGGGACGAGACGATAACACCTAATAGAGAAAGAGGAAGACTGAGAAAACATGATTAAGAAGGATACGATGGTCAACAGCTTATCAAAATTTTACGTCAGTAGATAGGCTCTTGTATGTTAAAGCCATGAAAAGAGGCAAAGTAACTATCAGAGGTAAAAATAAACAACAAAATAAAAAATTTTCGTATAAAATTAGTACGCTCAGCATTGGAAATGATCCAACCTATGCTTAGCGTATTATACGTACTGCACTATGGTAAATTTACTACACCACTTGTAATATTACTACGTCGTCTGTAATGCCAGTCACGGTGTTTTTTTTTTGTTTGTCCTGAAATAGTTAATAAAGTAAGCGATAAAAGAGCAACTTTAAAACTTTATTGGGTTGATGAGATACTCGTGGTTAATACGACACGCATATTTATACGTAAAAACTCTCTTTAAGCTCGTAAAAAACGTTTTTTGAGATCACGAAACACTGTAAGACTTTACTAACAGCATCAAAGAGTTTACTAACAGCATTGTAAATTTACTACAAAATTAGTAAAAAAAACCCTATTATTGCCACAGTAAAATTACTGCGCTAAGCGTAGGTCAGATTATTTCTAACGCTGAGCGTAGTAATTTTACGAAGATTGATTATATTTACCAGCCAGTAGTATTTTTACTACGCCCGACACCGTAATTTTGCAAGAGCTGTAGTAAATTTACACTAGTTTTTTTTTACAGTAAAGAGAGACGAGACCTGTCCGAAAATTGGTGCAAGCTAAGGATATATCTGATAATAAAAAAGAAGTTAACAAATTATTAATCAACGGTGAAGATTGAAAAATAAAGTAAAAAATATAGTTAGAACAAGAACAATATGCATGGATCCTTGAATAAAGTGGGACACTAAATACATTCTGTAAAGGAAAGTAATGTGAACATCCCAGCAGTAGAAAAAAAGATCCTGGCAGACGAAATAGATAAGCTATTAATAGTAATAAAGCTATAATTAATAAAAAAGAGAATAAAGAAGCAAGGTGGAAAGAGTTAAAGCGTAAAATAAATTAGATAAACAGGACTGGTTGAAAAAATTTTAAAGTGCGCAAGTTAGATTACAAACAGCTGAAGAATTTTTGACCCAATAAATACCAGTAAGAAGAAAGCCTGAAACAAATCTGGCAACGTTTGAGCAATAATTTATTATAATAAAGGGGTTTTACCCTACTATACATCACTAAATTTTAAATACTTATCTAGTGCTTTTTTGACATCATACAGCGACTTAAAAGTACAAAAAAAGACTTTAGGGAGTCAGAAATTTATTATTTTTTTTGTTATTTGCAACATTCTATGAGTGTTTATTCTAAATTGAAAAGAAAAACTCTTAAAAAATAGAGACCTTTGTGGCGATTTCTAAGATGTCGAATTTAGGAGCTTGTTCTACTCCTTGGATAATTTTAGATAGAATCACCAAAAAATTTTTCACAAATGTCTAACATGTCATGACTTTCACGCAATTTTTTCTTCAAATACTCATTTTCGTATAAAAAATTGCATCTATTTAATTATGCAATACATATTTTCGAATTTCCTTCGGTGACTCTGACTCAAATCATCCAAGGAGTAAAACAAGATTTGAACAATTCAAATCATATAAAAAAAGATGAAGGTTCCTATATTTGTGAGTGTTTTTTTTTTATGAAGAGAATACACTCATGTAATGTTAAAAAATTTTAAAAACATTTATTTTCAAACTCCAATAAGTACTCCCCTTTTCTTTCTTTAATATCTAAATTGCTGAAGGTTGTCAAAAAAGGACTCTGTCAATATTCTTAATCTGAGATTATAAAAATAATTTTAGATTTTAAAAACCATTATAAAAACCTACATGTTTATTATTTGACCGCTACAAGCATAAGAAAACTATTATTTAGTTCATAAAAAATCATCGAGATGTCGTAGAAAAATGGTTTGAAATAAAGGATAAAGATATTATAATTCACTATGAGATATAACTCAAAAAGAGAATCAAATTTGAATTTTTACACCAAAAAATATCGAAAACTGTATTTTAAACATAAAAAATTGTAATACTTACAACTTAAGGTACAGAACTAGAATTCTCTTTCTGAGCTAATACAAAAACTCTTTATTAGAATATAAAAAACGAATATTATAAGCCCTTGGTCATCAAACGTAGTCGAAGGATTTTAAGATATGACAGATATAAAAAAAAATTTGTAGTATTCCATCAACCAAAAAGAAACAAAATACCGTAAGAAAATAATTCAAAATGAACAATTAAGCTATTTCAATACTTAATGAGATTACTATCAGGATAATCGGATTAAAAGCTTGACACCCAAAAAATAGCAAAAAACCACTTCATCGACATCACAAATTGTTATAGCAGCCTTGACAAGGTATGTAACTTAAATTTATATTCCCAGCCACTATTAGGATATAAAACGGAACAGTTTAAGCTTAATTATCAATTTCATTCAAAATACTGTAAAAAATGTTTCTGATATGTTTTTTAGAACATTTAATTTGTTACTGATGCAAAGTTTTTTACATGAAACAGCAAATTTACTGTAGAGCGTTTGTTTTAAATATTTTGTATGAGCTATTGACAAATTCAATAGCAAACTGGATTGGAACACGGGTAAAAAATAATAGAAAATTGAAAAAAAGCCAAACAATATTTAGATGAGGGAAAAAGACACGAGTATTACTACTCAATAGCTTGATAGAAAATGGGGCTAAAAAGAAAGACGGAAAGTGATGCCTCGTTTTTAGATTTTAACACTGTTTGATATTGTAAATAAAAAACTAATCCTGATCCAGCTTGATAAAATATAATTAATGAAAAAAACACTTACAATAACAGAGGATGTTTATGAAGAAACGTGGATTAGAGTTATAACAGAGAAACTATTAACAGAAAAGTTATCAATATAAAAAGAAGTGAGACAAGGGTCTTTGCTAAGTCTGACAATGTTTCATATTCATATTGCCGACCTGGGAGACTAATTGTCGGGAAAAAAAAGTACAACGGAGCTACTGGTGCGGTGTTGCGGCAGCTCCGCATGGTCTAGCTACAGCTTAGCACGGTATTGCTGCTACACCAGAGCCTGAGGCTTGAGCTACACGGTCATTCAGTGTCGCCCATATCCGTACGGGGGCAGCCGCTACACCGATATTTTTTCAGCGTGACTAAGGGTTACAGATGATGTGGTCACAGTTTCGGAAACAAATGAAGGATAAAAAAGCACGAGTAAATATCTTGAAAAATATGGTGCGAAAAATAAAATGAAAGTAAATACCAAACAAACAAAGATAATGGTACTCAGGATAGGTGCACGAAAATAAAATAAAAAGTGGTGCCTAGGGAAAAAACTCAGGGTAGTTAAGGAGTACAAATACTTGCAATTCTAGTTAAAGTAATTATTGCCCAATACATAGAAGTTCATTAGATAAGTCATATTTCTCAGTTGAATCACATATGATTATGGTCTGTCATTTATCTATCAATTAATCGTGTAAATGTAAAAATTATACTTTGTCCGTCCAACATTTTTTATTTTTTATCCAATTGTAATAAACAAAAGCTATTTCTTCTTTTCATCTAAATACCTAAAATCGTAACAGATTTAATATGTTAAAGTCAATCGTCTTGATTGATAAAAATGCAATGTTTCTATAAATGCAGGAAATCGGTATAAACTAACGCATTTTTAACAATAAATACGTTTTTTGAAGCAAATTAAAGATAGTAAGATTTACGTAGTTGGTGAAAGAAGAAATCTAGCTTTTGTATATTTCAATTGGATGAAAATAAAAAATTGATAGGTGCAAAGAGTAATTTTATTTAACACGATTAATTTATTGATAAGTAAAGGATAATTTTGAAAAAAATTCTACGATGTACCTTATACATGTGACGGTATCCCACGTTTAAATGATAACGATTACATGTTATTTCATTTAGAATTATTACTTTTCTGATGTATACATATATATTACTAAACAACTACCCTAAGTGAGACAAATAGCCATGAGCTTTAAATAATAAAAAACGGAGGATAAGCGCATAAAATAAATGTAGTATGGCGAATGTACAAAAGAGCGAAAATAGGTAGTAAAACCAGGACTTTACTTTCTAGCTACAATCGTAAAATAAGCTTCTTGTTAGGGATGAGTAATGCAGCATAAAAAAAGGGCGGCTGAAAGAATTTATAATTGATGTAAAATGACAAGACAAATAAATATAAACACAAAATAATGTATGAAGAATGAAGGCATGATAACGAAGCTGGAAGCTTAATGCAAGTAAAACAGTTGAAAAATACTTTGTTGAGATACTAAAAACGAAAAAGGACAGATAAGTTCGTACGTGTATTAGAGAACAAATTATGGGAGCTCCAAAAAAAATGGTAAAAATAGGCAGAGAATCTAAGAAAAGCTATACAAAGAGTGGGGGACAGAGAGCCACTGAGAGAAATATGTGATGAAAGAAAAATAGAGACATTAAAAGAAGAAATTAAAAGCGATTTGATTAATAGAGCTAAGCAAGAAATACAACTAGATTGGCGAAAAATAGATGTATCCGAATTAATAAAAATGATGAATACATTAGGAGAAAATTAAAGGAGAAAAAGTACTGGTATAACAGTAATGTAGATAGTATTCCAAAAAAACAATGAGCTTGACTAAGATGTGGAAGTGTAATAAGATCAAACGTAAAAGATTTCAAAGACCCAATGTGTAGAGTGCGCAATAGAAGAGTGAAAAGCTTGGGACTCATATAGAATTGTAAAAAAGCAAGAAAGAAAATTGTTATTAAATGGACGGAGAAAGACAGATTCGCTTGGTGAAAAACAAAGAAAGAGAGAAACAGAGTAAGCTTTGCTACTTCAAATATAAAAAAGTTAGATGGAAATAAGAACTAAGATCACTAACATATTATAATATAGTAGACTAGAAAAAGGAGTTGATTCAAACGGAGATTAAAAAAAAAGGTCAACCGTGATATTTTCACGGATTTGGATTTCTCTTGGCATGTATTTTTATTGTACTTTGAATTAGCAGCTGAAATTTGTCCGTGTTTTTTATTTGGTGGTGAGTTAAAAAATGAGTTTTTTTACTATCATAAATTTTTCACGACTTTTTACAAATATATATTGGGGAACAAGTGTGTTCATATCAAAAATATCTGCAGAATAAGACGAGATGTATTCTAGTTCGATTTCAATTCTTTTACAAAATGCAAAAAACTGCTAAATATTTGTGTTTTTTTAATTATTATTAAAACAAACAATTTGAAACGTAGTCATCCAAAAATTTGATGGACTGTAGGTTCTTAAGTGTAGTATGAGTGGTTTTTTTTGTACGGGGGGGAGGGAGAGATGGCGACGTGCATTTTTTTTTTTAAATCCATTTGTATATTAAAAAAAAACTTCTTGCAACTTAATTCCTGCAGCTTTAGACAGTGGTAGCATGTTGTACATAAGCTTATTTCATTGCTTCAGAGTTGCACTTTAAATCTGTATTCATGGCATATCATTTGTTTTAAAGGGGGTTCTGCAAATAAATGTTTAAAAACGTGCTCACTTGCAAAATGGAATAACAGGGAGAATTTCAATAGAATCGTTTGGGAACTTTTTTGATGAGAAGGGCACAATTTTTCTCTAAATTAAAAATGTAGCTGTACGACCTAAAAAAGCTAAGATACTTTTTTTCTGTATACAAATTCCTGCCGCCCTATTCTATAACCGACGGGGCTGAAATTTCCGAAAATTACAGTTTACTAGTCTCATTTTCGTTAAATAAATATTTCAGTGATACATGTTGTCTCAAAACCCATGTTTATATCAACGATATTTTTGTCGCCAAAGTAGGGATACCTATCATCAGGTGCTACAAGAAATAAGCACGGGCATTTCAAATCGTGTGTGCTAGAAAACATAGACGATATCTCGGGTTGGGGTAGCTCGATAAGATAGAAATATTGCATTCGTTGTGCAGAATCAGTTGTTTTTTTTTTTATACGACGAACCTATACCTCAATCCTTTGATTAACAAAACAAAAGATACATATAAACTATTCCTATTTTATGATCCGTACACAAATATTTCGACTACAGTTAACAGTACCTACCAAAATATTTTTAAATTATTTTTATAATTCTTTTAATGGGAAGCTTTTGCTGTATACATTATAAATAAATGAATAAAAATGATTTTTCTTTCAAACAGTGGTACTGTTGTAATACAATAAAATAATAAAATAAGAAATTTCTAAACAAATCTGTTTTATTGTAAAAATAACAAAACGATTGACATATTCATGCAATTTTTATGCATGTTTTGCTTGTTCTGATACGGGAGCTTCACCTACTTCAAAGGAGTCAGACGTTCATGAACCTTCTTTTTTCCTGTAGCCTTTATAATAATTTGGAGCGTCTTCATCAATAATTGAAATTCCTTTATTTACCAGATTCATATAGTCATTCTTGATGTCGTCTGAATCTGCAGAATTATATGGAACGTTGATAATAATCGGTTTAGAATCGGAAAAATTACATCCTTGGCAAGTGCGACATAGAATGGTACAAAACAAACGATGCTTCCTGCAGCTGAACTGCTTCGATTGATAACCATTGTCGCAGTTACAACTTATTTGTTTCAATACGTCATCAGATATCATAGGAGAGTCAGACATAGGAGAGCTGCAAACCATCATTGTAGCTAGTCCATCCCTAAATTGTTGGATGGATATTATTACCGCTTCGTAGGTATACTTGATGGTATGCTCTAAAGAAATTTTCCAGCGCTGTGGCTTCGGTTGGAGGCAGTTTCTCTAATATGAACAATTATGACGCAGCACTTCTATTAAAAATAACGAGTCTTAGGTTATGCAATGGCATCACATCTTTTTTTGAAACAACATAGCGGTGAATAGCTTTGCGCCGAATTTCGTGATTTTTTCGGCACTTGCATTGAAATCGTGAAACGGTTCTATTGAGTAATGCAATTTTATATCGTTACTCAAGTACTCAATACCTTTTTTTTCCATATTCAAAAAAGCATAATGTGGTATCTTTACCAGTAAATGCATGTATATTGCATATAAATCTTTTTAATTTTATACATTTTAAGGTAACTGCACTGTAAACTTTTGGAAATTGAAATGCTTAGAAATATTAAATAATTTTTTTTCATCAATAATTATGTTTATCATGACAATCGCATTGTTTTTATATATAAATCTTAAAGAATCTATATGAATTTGTTGTTTTGCTAGGTAAATTTGTTTATTTATGAAACGCCAGTGCACAACATGTACGCAACAGCATTACCAATATTAACAACAAAATAGAAACCATAATAATAGGGTAAAACATAAGTTCAAGTAAAGAGCTGAAGTAAAGGTTTGTTGTATGAACAAAAGACAATTTTTTTTTACAAAACTAATGCAATATTTCGTTTCATCTAGTCGAGCTTCCCCGAATCGATTCGTCATCACTTTTTATACTTCCGCAGTAATCCAAAATATCGATATTTTCTCCAGTACGCACGATATAAAATACCGTGCTCAATTCTCATAGCACCCGATGCCAGTTATCCCTACTGAACCGACAAACATACCGTTTATCCAAACATTGATTTTAAACAGCATATACAACTAACACTCTATAAAGTACTTTTTCAACAAAAAAGTAACTATTAAACTGTAACCTCTGGAAATGTCAGACTCTTAGATTGTAGAACAGAACGCACAGTGACAGATTTTTTTTTTTAAATCAATAACATTCGAAGGAAATAATATACCTGAATATTTTTTTTTTTTTTATTTTATTTTTATTTTATGTTATTTTTTTTATTTTTTTTTTAAATAATTAATTTTTTTTTTTTTTTTTTATTATTTTTTGTTTTT
>JAPYYV010004590.1:0-11039 GCA_030522625.1 Copidosoma aretas
GGGGGGAATCGAGCGAAATCGGAAGCTACGCGACTTTAGCGACAAAGGGCCCCCGACAAAGGCCCGCCGAACCCCGACTGTATGCAAAGCAGCGCCGGCCGGCGGCTTCTTCTTCTTCTTCTTCTTCTTCTTCTACTCCCGCGGCTGCAGCACAATGCCTCCTCCTCCCCCTTTTATCCCTGCCCATCCTCCCTCCTTCGCGTCGATCCGTGCGCACGAGGGTGTATACAACCGCACATACACCGCGCACACATGGGGGGAAGAAAAGAGGAGCCGCCTCCCGCTTTCCTCCCACGAGCGGGACGAGAGTCGGTGCGTATTATATCCGCCGCGAGGAGAGGCAGCGATGATAATTGATTCGGCAGAAGTAATGCCCGAAATCCTCGCTCTCTGTCGTTGCCAGCTCCTCGTCCCACTCTCCCACTTTCGACCCATTCTTTTTCGTCATCTTCTTCTTCCTTTTCTCCTCCTCCGCGGGTCCTTTGTTACAACGGAAGCCGACCAACTCGCGGGCGTCGTCACCCGATGGCTGCAGCGAGAGCGGATGAAACACGCTCGTTGAAATTCACGGTCGAGGCTAACGAGATCGAACGTACGCGGGTTGGATTTTTTTTTTTTTTTTTCTTTCGTTCATCCCCCTGGTCCCCCTAATCATCCCTTCAACAGCTATGTACAGGGAGTATCCGTAAAACTATGAAAACCGACGATCCACCGTATACACGTATGAGTCGGTCCCCTGCGGTGATCCAACAAGCAGAGTAAAAGAAAAGACGAGGCGGAGCGTGCCCTATTAGACGCGCTCTTTGGCAGCTCTTTGACCCCCCCTATATACGAGCCAAGCGCGCTTCACGCTCTGCCGGTGCCTGATGCTCGTACGTATACACGCTCTTTTTGCTCCCCCGCGATCGGAGATTAGACGTTGCACGGAGGCGCGGCCGTCCAGTCCGGGCTGAGTAAGCATTAGGAAGTCGTCGTTACAACGAGAGCGCGCATGCATCGTGTGTATACTTGTAGTTACGCATGGACACGAGTATGCGCGAGCATCGGCGTGTCCGCGAAGAGCCGAGATCGGCGCCGTTATAACGACCTCGACCCAGAGCTACTTAGCTCTCTCTCTCTCTCTCTCTCTCGTCCCCTCCCGTCATCATTATACAGCTCCTCCAGCGCCGATGCTCTCCTCCTCCCGTTTTTTTTTTTTTTTTTCCTCAAGACACCCCGATACCGCGCGATAAAATATCATCGTCCATTGTATCCGTACGGATTGTAATGCATGGTCGATCGAAACTCATCGAGAATCCCGAAGGCTCTCGGGCACGAGTGAGAATCGTACAACGATGTTGCGCGCTGACGCGTGTACGGACGGCTGTTGAGATCCGCATCGACTTATGCCCGGGTCAAGTGGCAAACGTCGGTCGAACGAGGATGAAGAATGACGATCGGGGTGTCGCAAGAGCAGAGAATTTTTTTTTTTTCTGTTCTTTTGTTCGTTCGAAAGTACAAGCGAGGCCGGAGTCAAAGGCCGCGGGAGTAGTCGATACTTTGAACAAGACAAGTCGTGCCCTCCGACCCGTCTGTTCTCATGACGTTGCGCGCGAGCGTAATATCGATGCAGAGTTGCGGCGCTGTATTTACCACGCGGAGCAGAATTTTAGCGAACGGGTGGCCAATATTCTCCGTATCGTCCCAGTCCTATACAGGTGTATGTACTTACCAGCAACTCTACACGGTGTCGGTAATTTGTCCCCGATACTCACAACACGGACCTACTGCGCCTCCGACCCTCGACCGGGCTTATCTTCTCTCATCACGAGAGCAGCCGAATGATGTGAGCTGGTTACAGGTGGTGCAGGATGCATTCTAGCTCATATATATATATATATATATATATATGCATGCGCACACGCGCCTCGCCGGCCGGTCTTGGGTCAGTCTCTCCAGGAGGAGGAGGAGGAGGAGCCGAGAGAAAAATAACAACGCCAGGCCTGCTGAGGTGGCAGTACGTATACCATAGTGGGGGGCTGATCAAGATACGGCGATCGAGCCGCGAGATAGTTGCGCGCTCAACGGGCAATCCGCGTGAAATATCGCGAGCGCCGAATAAAATTACGGTGCAGTATATACGTGGCTCTGCGTGCGCGGCTACCGATCTTATGTTATTATTATTATTATTATTATTATTATTATATGCATACGCTGCACCGCCGCGGCATCGTCGCGATACGCGAAAATTCGCACCGCGTGGTGCGCACAAGATATATGTGTATAATATGTATGTGTGAAAAAATGCACACGCGCGTTTATGCGCACGTGTATATATATATATATATATATATATGTATGTACGTTCGAGTTACAAAACTTACAAATCGTCGGCTGTTTTCACACATGTACGCACAAGTTTTTTGGATTGGTCATCTTTCCCCCGACTGTATATTATACACGAGTCGATCGGGCAAACAATAGGTGTGTGTGTGTGTGTTCAGATTACATCGTTTGATATTGTAACGCAATCGCGGGTATTGTTTACGAACAAGCCTATACATACGTATACTCCCCGGCAGTGCATGGGATTAATTCGGAGCTGTTCCTAAAAGTTACAAGACTGCAAGCATACATCTTTACTCTTTTCAAAAGCTTTGTATACGCAGAATCCCGGAGTCAATGCCTCGAACTTTTCAGTCGCACAATCTCGCGATGGCTTTTATAATCGTACGAGTACTGATGGAATTTCCGTTGTGATGAGAAAAGAGCATATGAATCGCCCTAATATTCAAATAATCACCATCGCACGTGAGGAGCAATTTTTTTTTTTTCCCCCGATCCGTACGATTCACTGAAAGATTAACAACTTGATATAACTATGTACAGCAAAAAAGCGCAGCTGATCTGCCAATAACGCATGGCCCTCGTGTTGCGCCGACAGTCAACAAATAAGACATCAGACCGACAAGGGGGAGACGACCCGCGAGAGAGTACTACACAATATGATGCACCATCATAAAAGTATCATTATGCAGGATGTATACATACATACTCAACGGGTCGAAAGGACGAATGTGCGATATTAAGTCCCGACATGGGCGCTCTGCACGCCGCGCGGGGGGTGCAGCAGCAAGCAGAGGTGGAGGAGGAAACGAAGGGGTCGCAATGCACATTATGGGGCCGAGCAGCGGCGGCGGCAGGACATTTGCAGCCGATTCAGCGCACCCGACAGCAACTAATGACCCGCGATCGCTCGCGCGGCCGTTCGCTGACGCGATACACGATTGTACGCGATTCGCGCGTATGGAAAAGTATATACTGCGGGTACGTAATATACATGATAGGAGTTGTGGATCGCCGATAAACCGCGCGGCGTGTACTCTCGATGATTTTAATTTTTTCTCCACCCCAGCGCGCTTATCTGGTTCATATATGTACGATTCGACTGTAATCAAAAGGGCCCCAACGAGCGATCGGTTGTGTTATTATACTAGGGCCGGCCCTGCATCAAAAGATCGTTATGCCTGCAATATCCTCGTTTACAAGGGAATATAGGGCTCCACTACCTGTATGTTTGATCATACATACCTAGTACAGACAGATTGTTGGCGAAAAGAGGGGAAAAAAGCGCGGGAGCGAACGATATGTATATATACATAAGTATGCGGGAGAAGTGAAAAAGGAGTAGGCGATACGTATGAATTTTTACCCCATGCCGCGCATGCAGCGATTCGCCGTGGTCGCATCTCTATAGATATATGTACGAAACGGATCGATCATCGAGCGTGCGATCGGAGAAAAAGAAGGAGAGCGGTCCAAAGTGGTTCTACTGGCTCTCGCTTTATCTCTCCATCTCCTCCTCCTCCCTCTTCGTCTTCTTCTTCTTCTTCTGTCTGTATCGCTCATATCCTCCCGAGAGAGAGAGAGAGAGTCCCTTTTCGAGTGCATCATCCGGTATAATATGTATCTGCAGGTATACAGGTACGCAACACCCCTGAGAAATATAATGAATCCCCGGCAATAAATAATGCATCGGTGGCTACCGCTCAGCCGCTGTCTCCCCCTTCCTCCACCTCTATATACTCTCCCGATACCCTCGGCGTACGCATATATAGGAACTACTACCTACAACATATATTATCAGGTATAACTCATTCCGAGCCGTCTCCGAGCCAATTCTCTCTCCCTCCTCCTGCTCTTGTTGGCCCGCAACTCTGACCACGAGTACCACGGCCATCACGCATGCCCGCACATCAGCACCGAGGACCGATACATACTGCGTATCCGATTCGATCGCGGGGCAAAGGGCCAACGCTATTTTTCCGGCAAAACTCGACGAGCCATCGATACCTGCAGTAATATACGCGTGTGCATCGTAAAATAACGAGGAAAAGAAAAATCGGACATCGAATCGCTCACCCGCATAGTAGTCCGACTGTCCGACGGTCGAGCGTTGAGCGCCAGGCGCGGGTGGTTGTCGATCTCGTCGCTACACTGCTGCGGCTTCTTCTTTCACCGCCCGCGCTGCGGCTGATTATTGTAACCCTGCTATACCGGAGTCTCGGCTCTGATGGCTGCCGCTACTGTTGTTCATCGGCCCGAGATCGTGGCCCCGATCCTCGTGTCCAGATCGACCCGTCGAAAGTTTTATTGGCCGTTTATCACTGTCGTCGGCATCGACTCGGTACTTATCACACGCCGTTCAAAACCAACGACACGTCCGTTCGAACGGTGTCGAGCTAATCGCGGGATCGCGGTACCGCGCGGACTGCAACAGCGAAAAATAACAAAAATAGGTACGCCGGACGCGGAATCAAACAGCCTTTCGTTGCGCGGGACCGCCTGACCCGCGCGGTTCGAAGTTGTGCACAGCATCCGCGTCGGCTCTCTGTACACAGCGCGACCGCCAAAAGGGAGAAAACAGAGGGCGAAAGGATGAAAGAACCTGCACTTCGGAAGACCGGTATCCATATAATATCCGGAGGACGGAGCAGGCCGCATCGATACAGAGGGGCGGAGAAGCTGGACACGGGGCTCGGAAAAACAGGAGCAGCGGCGAGGCCCCCCCCCCCACCCCCGATATAGATAGCATCGTCGCGGGGGCCTGCGGTATCTGCCGGTATGTGCGTTTAGCATTTTAATGGGCGAGCGCGAGGATGCTGCTGCGCAGGGAGAGGAGGGAACGAGCTCCTATTCATCAGCTGCGCGCACACGCGTATATGCACGGCTCCCGGTGTACAGCTCCTGCACTTTTCTTCCTCCTTTTTTCAGTCGACCGTGCACAGAACATGTATATATACAAGTATATCTTATTGCACATACCTATGGTATATACTTATAGCTGCTCGACTCCACCTTTTGCGCGCATTCTGTATATGTATATATATATTGCACCGGTGCTCGCCTTTTCTCTTTCTCCGCCTATTTTTTTCTCCGTTCGCACGGATAGCTTTTGGATACACATGTGCAACTCGAGAGTGATGAATCGATCGATCGCACATACACACTTATGTATACATGTACGATATCGAACGAAATATAACAATCAGCATCATCCTGCAGGGTAAATCCGTGACGAGCCGTCCGCCAACACCCGAACACCATATGATCCGAGCGAAATATATACACGGAGGAGCGAAGAGCGGAGCGCACGGAGATTCCGACCGGTTTTTCAGCGGCAGTGACTCGGTATAAGTACCCGACATTAATGAAAAACTCGGGGCACGCGCGCGCGCGCGCGCGAACCGTGCACCGCGCTGTATGTATTATACCTATATACGCAGGTGCGCGCAAAGAGAGATAAAAGCCGGGATGAGAGAGAGAGAGGGAGCGTGATTGCCGGTGCACGCTGAGCGCGGAAGGGTTGGCTAGCCGCGCGCGAGCTACTGTAATTACTAATTATTGCCGGCCAGGGCCAATTAACCGGTTCGCCGGTAGTGCTGCCGTTTGTACCTGTTGCCGCCGCTGCCGCACGTTGCGCTGCTATATATATATATATATATATATATATATATATATATATTCACTGCGATGCTGTTGCGTGTACACATGGATCGCTGCGGTACGCCGTTCTGTTGTACTTTGCTCTTTCGCGCGGTGAACGCATCGGGGTATGTATGCGAACGTTTTTTTGGTCAGCTTCTCTTTCACTCAGAGCTATCCGGCTGCGTCGATCCATTGATGGGTGTAGCGGTTTGTATACAGGTGGTGAACAGAGTCTTACGAGAATGAAAACGAAATCGGCACCTCTCCTTCCCATTGCTTCAAGGATAACCGAATGACCAAACTAACGATCCCAGCGGTATCGTACGTAGTTCGAATGCCTCGACCGACCAACTGGCATCGTGTTCCACCCGTGCGCGGGTGATTCGGGAGAATCAGTGACCCGGGAAATATCGATGGGCGCCGCGGTCGGCGAGGCGCGAACGGTGACTTCCACGATTCATATAAAGTGGCTGAATTCGGACCAAAGACCAAACTGTCTCGAAATTTCGTTGAAACGACCAAAACAGCAGCCACTCTTTAATTTTTTTGCTTTTTTACGTTCAGAAATATACAGCGTGACACGCGCGCACACGCACACGCCACGATCCCTGCGCACTGTACTCGCGCGAGAAATTCGNNAGCAATTTGACAAGGAGCGCTGCCTTTTTTTTTTTTCTTTTTGCCCCGGCGAAAATACCGCGGGCCACTTTGGTGCGGATCGGCGGCGCGGAGAATATTATATACATCGCTGCACGGTTGTGCGCGAGAAGCAGCTCACGATTAAAAGGATCGGGGAACATCGGGGGCGAGGATGAAGGAGAAATAAGGAGCAGCGCACACGGATACAGCCGAAAATTGCCGTAAAGGGTCGACAGTAGCGGCGGCGGCGGCGGCGGTGGCCGGCAAATAAGAGAATCAAACCGAAATTCGCGCGCGATCGCCCTCGAGAGCTGCTTATACATTATATTACATACGCATGGAAGATTGGAAAACGCCGGCCGGACTGCCCGCTGCGACTCGTCGAACTTCTACTCTCGGGCGGGGAGGAGGAGAGAAGGAGGCGACACGAAAAAAGGAAAGAAAGGAGGACACCGGCCGGTACATGTATATGTGTATGATACAAGAGAGCCGACCGGAGAACTCGCCTCCGAGCTGCTGCTGCTGCTGCTGCTGCTGCTGCGCGAGATAACGAAGTATAGCGCGAAGCAATTAAATTGCCCGATGCGTGCAGGCTAATGAATTCACGGCGTAGGCGCCAACCGAGTGGCCACTACTGGTCTCTCTCTCTCTCTCTCTCTCCCTCTCTCCGCGTCCCCACAGACAGTGAGCGTGCAGTGTAGGGTTCTTATACAGTGCTGATGACGGCTAATAGCTGCCATAGACCGAGATTAACTGCTGCAACCGCGGCTATGATCGCGGAAAAATCAGCGCGGCTGGTGCGGCTCTCTATTTTTCGATCGAAATGGGCAGCAGCGAGAGGTGCAGTGAGGCATCGGCGAATTTGCATCTTAATGGAATGGTATAGCGGCCTCCTCCGCGCAAGCATCGGCGCAGTATAACCGAGACCCATCGTAATATTATACTCCCTCCGCTGCTCGCCGCCTCCAGTATTTTTTTTTCCTCTTTCCTCTTCCTCGCCCCTTTACTCCTTCTTCTTCTTCTTGACGTATTAATAATTCAGCCCTCGCGTGCACCCCTGAATCAGCGCGTATGGCCGGGACGACGGGACATTATTAATTTCATCCGCAGCCCCCCCCCCAAAGAATTTTTGCGCTTCCACTCGCTACCGAATAACTTGCGGATCCGATGCTTTTTTTCCACGCGCGTTTAATAATACTTCCATTCGGTACAAGCGCGAGGAGGAAAACACGCCAGAGCGCGGCGAATAGAAAACGCGCGGACCGGCGCTTCGGAAATAGAAGCCGGAGAAGGCCCGAGGCGCGCGTAGGTGCGGATATTTGCACGTTTGCGCGAACGAGCGCAAATATTTGCGCGACTTGTTGCTGATGCTGATGATGATGATGATGATGATGATGATGATGTACGCCGGCTCCGTTGTGCCGCCGGGAGAGGAATCGAGGAGGGGTTATTTCGAGTGAGGTCAGAGGCTGCGCCCGAGATATCTCTCCTCCGACGAATTTTGGAATAACGCCAGCCGCGGAGCAGAGCAAACGACCGGCCGCACTGCACGCCCACGCGCAATAGCATCATGTAGGTATATTATATATCTTGCCTTCGCGCGCGTATATACACCTATTTCATACATGTATATAATATTATGAGGCCCCGGACGTCCGAGCTGCTCTTGCTGCCACTGCGCGCGCTACCGATATGAAAATGCATACGCGTATA
This sequence comes from Copidosoma aretas, assembly GCA_030522625.1. Classification (NCBI taxonomy): domain Eukaryota; kingdom Metazoa; phylum Arthropoda; class Insecta; order Hymenoptera; family Encyrtidae; genus Copidosoma; species Copidosoma aretas. The sequence continues at coordinate 8,320 of JAPYYV010004590.1, forward strand.
TTATGAACCGATGCCCGCGATGATGCTGCAGTTAAGTTACAGGAGCAGCCCGAAAAAACCGCCGGAACCTGTTGGCTCGTCCCGAGCTGCTGCTGCTGCTTCTACTCCGATATCGTCCTGCTGCAGCAGCGGACACGCGAGGACGCTCTGGCCCTCCTCTGTGCCTGTGTGCGTGCGCTGGGTAAAGCAGCAGCAGCATCAACCGCCGATACGAGCAGATTGGCGCGGAAGCGGGACGAGAGAGAGAGAGAGAGAGAGAGAGGAGCAAAATGAGTTGGTCGTACTGTATACACGTAGAGAGCAAAGTGAGCGGCCGAGGTCGGGGTGAACGCCCAAGCCCCGATGCGCCTCGCCTCGTCTCGCCTCACCTCGTTTCGCCTCGAGCGCGCCTACATCTTCCTCCTCCTCCTCCTCCTCCTCCTTCTTTTCTTCTGGTCCGCCGATGCCGGTGCCGCTGGACCGCCACTCCTCGGCGCGCCGCGCCGCGCGGGAGCAGCGACTCCCTGCGTTCGATCGCGAATGACTCGCCGCTGCCGGCCGACGAGAACAAAAAAAAAAAAAAAAAAAAAAAAAAAAAAAACACAAACCCGCAAACTCGCGTGCACGCTTATTACGCATAGCCACCGGCTCGCGATACTCTGTGCACGGCGCAGCGGAGAAACGAAACCCGCCGGCGCGGTCGAACTCGTTGCGGGGCAAGAGGCAGCAGCCGAGCTAAATCATCGCAGCTCGAATCGGACGACTCTCCGCCGGCCGCGGTTGCGCACATACGTATAGCTGTCGCGTGCTATTTTCGAATATCTCGTGTACGCGAAACGCACGCCGGTCAACCTTCGCCGGTCATGATTATTTCCGCGGACGAGGCGCGAGAGACGGATCGATGGGGATCGGGAGCTGCGGGCCGGGCGCGTATAACGCGTGTATGTAAAATTACATGCAAATCGCGAACGATGCATCGACTCGTCCCGCCGGGCCAGCGACGATCCGCGCGCGCTCTGTTTTACCTTTTCCCGCTCGTCACACCGGTACTGCATGAGTACTGCACCCATCATGGGTATCGATATTTCAAGGTGTACTTATTAATCCTCCGCGTTCTTGGCCGCAGTTCTTGTGCGATTGTTGTGTCTTGAAGAAAGAAAAAAATTGCAGCAGAGCGTGCGGTTGCCATTTTTTGTTTTACCTTTTTTCAAAATATACGGTTCCCAACAGACTTCTTCGCAAGGAAACCGAAAGCAGCGATGTGTCGCAAATATTTGACGTAATAACGATACAGCTCGAATTTGTGATTAAAAGTAATTATAAGCTCGCTGGTGCATGCGGATTCGGGTACCGACGCGCAGCTTCTGTACAAAAGAGTTCTTTACACTATTGCGCTGCAACGGAAAAACAATTGACTCGTCCATACAATAGGCACACGTGCGAAAAGTACAACGCTAACGGAGCGACTTGCGTATTATTTTCTATTTCTATAAATATTATACGCTCAACACACACCGCACACACGGGGGAATCGAGCAGAGCGCGGTGGGCTTGCATTATTATCATATATTACAGGTATGGGTATACAATACAGCCGAGCTGCAATGTAACGGCCGGACGACGCAGAGGTCAGAGAGAGAGAGACGAGATAAGAGCTGCCGATAAGCCACGGGCGCTCTGCCAGCGCTGCTGCTTCTGCAGGTAGAAGGAATATAAGAAGTAGTATAATAAGTATATAACAAGCTGCAGGTGCACGAGCGGCCCGATGCTCGTTCTTGTTATTGTTGCTGCAGTCTTCTCGCCGAGCGCGATAACGATGATAACGCGCCGCTACTGCCCCCCCCCCCCCGCGCCCCTCCCTCCTCTGGACTCGCGGACTGTACATCCCGCGAAGCTGATGCGCGCGCGTTAAAGAGACAATGACAGGTAGTGCAATATCGGCCGGTGAAAATCACGGAGATCAGAGAGAGAGAGAGAAGCAGCTTACAGTAATTATTATTATACGTACAAAAGTGTGGTGCTCTCGCCTGAACTGCATGCCGAGACGGAGGAGGGTAGATTCACCCGCGATCGAGATGTGTGCACCTGTGGTTTTCATCCACCCAAGTTGCACCAGGACGCGATGTTTCCAATCCCACTGGAGATCATAGATGCCGGCGTCTCGCTGAAATTATCATTGCGAATGAAAAATAGAACGACGCGCGAAGCCGAACCGGCGACTCGGCACCACTGACTGAACTGCTGCTGCTGCTGCTGCTGCTGCTGCTGCTCTGGGACACCTACGCACTCGGCGCTGATTATTTTCGCGCTTTTTGCGGCTATAGTCGCTATATATGTTGTTTTAGTGTGAATATACATATATGTATAGTCGGGCAGCGTCGAGACGATAAAATAATATGACGAGCGCCGCTGATGCCTGATGCAAAACTATGTACTAATGTACTGTTCTGGATATTAATAAATAGTCGCTATTTTAATGTATAATCATCATGGATACTTACTCTTTATATTCTCCTACCTAGTCGAGTTGTCCAGATTTTTAAATGTTATGCCTTCAATTTTTCGGAGAAAGTAGAAAATTGTCCGCGCATGGGAGACGTGAACGGCACTTATTTCATACCGATGTGACCTGTACATAGGAGTATGTATTTTTTGGCGTACTTGATAGCTATCAACTGTGCACAGCTGCTACGGCATAAATGAATAATTGAATAAATAACAAAATAATTTGTGTATGGATG
>JAPYYV010004590.1:11103-27566 GCA_030522625.1 Copidosoma aretas
CTATCTACTCTGGGGTGCTGATTACGGTAATCATGATGAAATTTACCACAAATGACGATTAGACGCCGTAAATGATGTCACATTTCAGTAATATTGAAATCACATCTAAAACGCGTTTATGTGCGTGTTGGTAATTATATCGAAATAATGTACACCTCACCGATCAGCCTGAAAATTAAATGTGTTATAGTGTTGATCATCCTGAACAATAATATATCATATGTTGGGCACGGAAATCATTTCCAAGTGTTGTTTTTTCATGTTGAAATTTTTTTTTTTTTAATTTTTTTATATTTTTTAACTATAAGTACAGAAAGAATTTAGTACAGAGAAACACGATGACATATGTGTGGCAGACGGTATATTCGTGTTGTTCATTATTATATCAAATAGTGTGCGTAAATATGACTACATTTATACTGTTTGTCACACCATATCATCGTGTTTTTCTGTACTGTATGCTTTAATAAAATGCACCAAATATGTATATTTACATTTGTTTATAAATTCAAAAATCATTAATTTCAATCGTCGAGAAGTAACCAAATGTAAATGTAAACAAGTTCAGTCATATTTTGAATCGCTATTTATGGTCCAATAACAAAGAATTTTAGGAAATACTGGGATGTTACTATGAGGCATATTTACATATCATAGTTGACGATATATTAATGAACAACACGAATATACTGTCTGCCACACGTATTTCATCGTGTTTTTCTCTACCATATTCTTTCTGTACTTATAGATGACAAAATATAATAAAATTAAAAAAAAAAAATTTCAACATGAAAAAACCACACTTATAGAAATGAATTCCGCGCCTAACATATGTACATATACTCTTGTTCAGGATAATCAACAATACAACATATTTAATTTTCAGGCTGATCGGTGAGGTTTACATTATTCGATATAATTACCAACACGTACATAAACACGTTTTAGATGTGATTTCAATGTTACTGAAAAGTGACATCTTTTACGTAGTTTTGACATAATTTACGGGGTCTAATCGTCTAATCGTTATTCATGGTGCCTCAGCTTAATTTGTGGTGAATCTCCTTATGATATTCGTAATCCGCACCCCAAAATACATAGGAAAATACGTCTTGACGTGAATTTAGGGTAACCGCTTTTCGGAAGTACAGCCGGTATACTTATCAATGAATGTAAAAGAACTTGAGCTGTTTCACGAAAAATGTATTACATCACCGGTGGTCAAAAACCGGTACGCGTTATAAGTAGTAAAGTCAATGGCACTATCTACTATTTTTCAAAAAATAAATCATATGAAACTTTTGGCAGCAGTATTGCCAACGAGTAGCGAAAACGAGTGGAAAATATACGAATACAATACTCAACTCTTCAAGTATCGATCGATGACGAACATGCATGGAAATGATTAATCACAGCATTCTACCTATATCCAAAACAAATTACGACGCATTTTGTAAATCGTGTACCAAAGTATTTATGGGTGAAGGGCGTAAGATTCTGGAGCGATCAAAACTCAAGGCCCTTCGTATAAATTATATACTTGTTAATGATGGAACAGCTATATTCCCGGACTTAATTAATTGGTCGCCAACGATGCTCACTTAAACTTCTCCAAATGCGGAAGTAAATGGTGGAAGTTAATGACTTCCCATACAAGACTTTGTGCTTGATCTATTTTTTGATACGGTCAGTATTATTCGTATATTCAAAGGTTTGCCATCTTATTTCCACGTTGACTGAAATATTTGTAGTATATATAATATAATCGTATATGTAGTCGCCCGATTCGAGCCACTGGCCTTGACAGCAGCTATGGTAGATCTAGTTACATTTATTAGACTCATTAACATTCGATAGGCGTTGGAGCAGTTGGTTGCGACTTCTTTCTCTCATCAATTACATAATGTATTAATCGACCTATTGCTTATAGAACCACAATATTGCAACAAGTCTGCCACAAGTCGTATATCTTTCATTTATGACATATTATTATGTACATACATATATGTATACATACAATTACACATGAATTAACTAAAATATGGGACTTCCCACACATTCCTCCTCCACGACTCTCATCCTTTATTCATTGCCCCTCCAACCTCCGACCCAACCACAATTTGATTAATCGATCGTTTTATCAGGTATGTATTCAATATTAAGAATATTATAGATGATGCGTGTACGATCGATACTCTGTTGAAAAAAATCATGTCCAAAAACTACATAGTAAAAGCACATGAAAAAACCACAAAGAAACATGCTGTTTTACGACTCCGTCTCAAATCACCATGTGGTTTTTTAAACTCCATAAAATGTTTCAATCTTTAATTTCTAGTCTCTATTAAAAAAAAACAGATCCAAAAACCACATTGTAAAAAACCACATGAAAAAACCACATGTAAACAAAACCACTCCGTTTTCATATAGTTTTTTTGTCCTCATATGGTTTAAAACTTGTGATTTTCAAAAATCCATTTTTTTGAGATAATAATTAAAACCCATTTCATACAACTAGATGAGGTCAATTTTTTGGACTAGCTTTCATTATAGATAATACATTAGTGTTCATACATACACTACAAAAATCAGAAAAATGATCCGGTTTCGTACGAGATTGGAAAGGCTTTTGCTTGTAACAGACCGAGAAGTTTGCGCCACGAGCCGTAGGCGAGGGCCGTAACGAGGTTCGTAATAATTAAAGCCTTTACGATCGAGTAACGAATGCTATTTTTCCTACCGTGGGTGTACCAGGGTTCCAAAAAGGCCCCAGGTAGGAAAAATTAATTAAATTATTTATTTACGTGTACCTCGTAAGTACTCGATAAGTTAATAGGATTAAAATGACAATTTTGAGGCCCACATTAATAGCAACCATTAGAAGCGAGCACTGGTAAGTAGTTGACTAAAAAAGTTAAATTACTCGAAAAAATGTATTGAAACTAAAACATGCCATTTTTCAGGCTGCGTTTGGACATAATATGATAACTGTTAATACAATGTTAATAAATTTATTCCTACATTGGGCCTTTTTGAAACCCTGGTACACCCTCGGAAGGAAAAGTAGTATTCTGAATTTGATCGTAAAGGCTTCTTTACGAACCTCGTTTGTAAACCTCTCGGTTCGCAAATTAAAGCCTTTCCAATCTCGTACAAAAAATACTGTATTATTATGGGTGTATCAATAGTTAACATATTCTGCTTGTTGTAACACATTGGTCACTCAAGTGTGCTCGCTTTCATTGGCTGGCAATATCGAGGGCAATATCGATCAACGCAAGTAAGTATAGGTACTTTATTGAGTTGCGACGAAAAAAATAAACACTTTTAAAAAACGGGACTACATTTATATACGTGCAGATTATTTATCAGCAAAGCAAAGTAAGCAAAGAGTTCTTTAGCATCGACTGCCGTTAAAAGATCGCTGTATGTACTACCTCTATAGGTAACTTTTAGGCATATCAGCATATGGGCAGTTGTCGATCCAACAGATATTTTTCTTACCATCCTGAATAGGTGAGTAAGTATGCTGTCATAACTATTCACATATAGTCATATCGTAGTGATTATAAACACAAACCGTTGAGGTTATTAGAGCTGCTTGTGGACTTTGTTAATTTATTAGTTTATACACTTTACACCTATAGTATAGGTCCTATACATGAGCTGTTACTTAATGTTACCTGTCAACCAGTAAATTCGCTCGATCTCGTTATCAGCTGTGAGATTAGTTAGCACTTTACATTAGTGCCCGCACTGCGGGCGTCATCAGTAGTGTTTAGTAGCAGTTTGCCAGTTTCGACATCGGCTATCCCAAAGTTGCAATCCATCATCAGCTGAAAAACCGCTGGATCAAACACCCATCGGTTCTCTCTCTCTCTCTCTCTCTCTTTTGCTCGTTTGTCTGTGTTTATTTTTGGCTTCAAGTCCAATTGCAGCAATGAGCGACGAAGCTGCAGGCCAGGATGTCGTCAATCAGCCCACTGCTGAGGTACACGCAGCTATTGTGATGTACCACTTTGGCTAGGTATAATATCCACCTGCCTCTTTCTCATCATCTTTCTTTTTATTTCAGGCTTCAGCCAACGACATCGAGAAGCAGGAGGAGGCAAAGCTCAAGGCCAAATTCCCAGCCATGTCTGGCAGACCGCTTGGTGGACACTCTGCATTTTTGCAAAAAAAACTATCAAAGGGGGTAAGTGCCATATTTTTTCACTACATGGGTTCTCCGATACTCAGTTTGCTATGATTATTAGACATCTCTCTTTTCTTTCCAGCAAAAATTTTTCGATTCTGGTGACTATCAGATGGCTAAACAAAAGGCAGCTGCCAAACCCAAACCAACTGGAGTTTTGTCAACTGGTGATGCCATACCAACACCTGAAACTGTGCCACAGCGTAAAACCTCCATCATTCAACAAAAATTCAACACAACAACAAGTACCTCATAATATTCTCTTCAATTACCTCGGGGTCTTTATCTGTTAGGGACCATGAGCAAACTCATATTGACGAAAAGAACACGTCCAAATTGTTAAAACCTGTCTGTGTGCCTGCAAGTGAAAATCAGCTGGTTGACATGGTAAACACTGTTAAGGGTTACTATTACGTTACTATTGCATTGTCTTCTGACTAGATTTTTTTTAGCATCATTTACTCATCGTCCTATAGATATAATTATCATTATCATTCTAGTTAATAACAGTTTAAATTAATATTGTCACTCAGTTAAGTATGTGACATTTAACTATCGCCTTTCATTGATGCCATTTTCATAATAGTGAAAATTTTCAGTACTGTTACCCAACGTAGGATATTTTGAAACGACAAATTACAACAATGATAACTTTTTTACATATCTTTATTTTTTTAGACAGAAAACAAGCGTATAAGTAAAAAAATAAGAGTTATTTATTGCACTAAAATCTAAAATAATGTAACTGAGTGTTAACGAAAAAAAATGAAACAAAATCTTCCGAAAAATATTTTATGACTTTAACACTTTGACGCACTGTCAAAATTAATTCGCATGTGCATTTTTAGGTTTGCTGTGATGTGCTTTGTAAATCAATTTTTTTATGTAACATGTCTAACACAAAAGTAATCATACTGAATAATTGTTGCACAACATTGTGAACTGATTCAAAAACGTTGAGTTGAGTATTTATTGAACTTTCTTTTTAATAAAAATAAATTTCAAACTTTATAATAATAAAAGATAAATAATTATAAAAATATGGAACGCCTATGTCTCTTTAAATTGTAAAACAACCCAATGACCAATGCCCAATAGTACTTGTATGATTTTTTTAGTCTAACATACAAAAGAAAACGTTTTATTGTTATGTGGAAAGAAACTATTAGAACCACAGTGCACTTGAAACATGGTTATAATGAATGGAAGAATTATTGTTCAGTTTTAATAATTTATTTTTATATTTTTATAACAGCAGCAACTACTTGCGATCATCAGTCTTTTTATTGATTTTATATACTTGATACCATTACCATTGTCAAATTCATAGGTTGTATGAACATTTTTTCTTACACAAACCCCACTAACAAGATGGAGATGTTATTACATTGTTGTAAAAGTTGTAAATTATTTAATAATTTTATAATATTTTTTAGATTATTGAGGAAAAGTTTTAAATTATTTTATAGCGTAAGAAAAGTTTTCCTCGAATGAATTGCATATATTTATATAAGTTTCATTGCAAAAAGGCACTTTTTATTTTCATATTCACAATATTTACATACCACATTTCAAAGCAGGTATAGATTCAGTATTTTCGCACTCACATAGTGTATCAAAAATGGTGCACAAATAATATAATAAATAGTATTTTCGATACAAAATTAATCAACTATACAAATTAATAATCAATTGTTTAGAAGCAAAAATTTAAAGAATTTGCGATCTACAACACTTGAATGCTCAATTTCATATGAATAAATCTTTAAGAATCAAACTAAAGTAAAAAAGACAGAAAATCATACATGTCTACGAAAGTTAATAAAAAATTTTTTTCATGATATGATGAAAACTTAGGATTTATATTTTTTGGCAATTGAAATTTCAAGAGAAGTTTGAAAAACGAATTTGGTAATTATTACTAGATAAATACGTGTTTCTTTGACAAGACAATAACTAGAATTTGAATTCGAATTGTCGTTACTTACATTAGTTTAGATAAACGGGAAAGCAAAAATTGCAAGATTTACAAATATCACACAAGTATCCACGCTCTAGACCACGAATTTGAAAAACTAAGTACCGATTGACTGTTTTACGTGTCATAATTGCTTATTTCGAGAACCAGGCACGTACACGCAAAGTCGAAGTCGTGAAAAAGACTTGACTCTTTAACTATAGTCTATATGAGCAATCGAGGATCCGGTCTCAGGTCCCGGACTCTGCTGCCAGTATTCGAAAGCGGCAGCTACTCTTTATACATCTCTTCGATCAAATTGGCATATTTTTTCACCACAACGTTCCTCTTGAGCTTCAGCGTTGGCCCGAGCTCGCTGGTCGGCACCGAAAAGTCGTGAGGCAAAATTTTGAACTTTTGGATGCGCTGGGCGTTACTTATCGCCTTTTCGTTGGTCCGGCTTATCGCTTCCTGAATACCCTTGTATATCTGCAAACACGAAACGAACTCGTACGCCATAATTCAAAAAATACAATGAAGAAATATCAATTAAAAATCAGCGGCTTACGAGTGGATCCTGCGAGTTCAGGACCTCGGAAAGGGTGCGTGCCTTACAGCCCAGAGATTTGGCCCACTTTATCGCATCGGGAGCGAGTGGATCCATAGGTTCGCCAGTCTCGATGTTCATTTCAGTCTGCGGAAAGGCACGAGTTCATACAGCTTATTTATATATTATTAGGAAAAACGCAGCACGAGGACGAAAAGAGGAGGCAAAAGTATAGGTATACCTTGAGCGTGACGAGCATGGTGAGGTACTTTCTGCGGTCACCAATGAGCATGGCGTTGCTGAGGCCCGGACACTCGTTGACAAGGAGCTGCTCGATACGCACGGGAGCTATGTTCTCGCCTCCTGCCGTGATGACCAGCTCCTTGATACGCCCTGTCACGTATAGGAAGCCCTCGGTGTCGATCTTGCCGAGGTCACCGCTGTGCAGCCAGCAGCCCTCGTCCTTGGCCTCGCGTGTCTTCTCGGGATCGTCGAGGTAGCCCATGAACACGTGCCGGCCGCCCATGCAGATCTCACCCTCGCCTGTGGCGTCGATCGCATCGAGCTTGGTGAGGAAGCCCGGCAGGGTACGGCCGACGCTGCCCAACCGGAAGCTGGATTCCGTGCAGAGCGTGTGCGCCCCCGCGCACTCGGACATGCCGTACGCGTCTATGATGATCATGTCCAGGCTCATGAAGTAGCGTTTGACGTCGTCGCTGAGGGGTGCGGCGGCCGTGCCAAAGACCTAACGAACATCGACCAATTTAATACTGTTGTCCGATTTGAAAATTGCGACACTTTATAGGAACCATATTTACATGGCAGCGCTCAAGACCCAGGGCAGCCTTGACCCTGTTAAAAATGAGCCACTTGGCTAGGAGGTAGCCCCAGGAGGGGCGCACCTCGCCGCCGTTCATGCGCTCGAGATTGTGCCGGAGTCCCTGAGCCTTGGCCCAACTGGCAATCCAGCGCCTGATTGGCCCGTTGCTCCGCGCCACCGCCTGCATTTTCTCGTAGATCTTCTCCCAGACGCGGGGCACGCCGAGGAAGGCGGTCGGCCGGGCGGCAAGCAGAGTGTCCAGCAGACTGCCACGCAGCGCGTTCTTGTCGGCAAAGTACACCGTACCTGCTATCAGCAAGCACTGCAAGCGAGCAACAAACAGATCCGTAAGTGTGGGTACATACATACAATGCTTTGTTACGGACTTGGTTGCCCACAATTGTTTCTCACCGTGAAGATGTCCACGACTTGGGCGGCGACGTGCGATAGCGGCAGAAAGCTCACAATGATCTCCTGAGTCCCGTCGCGTCCCAGTTCAGCGGTCACTTGTACCGCATTCGCGTCCGTCAGCAGGTTATCGTGGCTCAACATCACAGCTTTGGGGTTCCCCACGGTGCCCGACTGCAGTAAGTATACAAACAATTTATGCGCATGACATTTCATACTGCAGTCGAATACATGAATACATCAAAGATTGTACACAAATCGTGCCTCACCGTGTAAACGAGGGTGCAGCACTCGTTGGCCCCTATCGTTCTCAGCACGCTGTTCAGCTTGTCCTCGGATTCTTTTTCTCCAATCTTGATTAGTTCGCTCCACTGCGGGTAAAGTCAGACGATAAATATCAGTCATGCATGAGTACACATATTTATGGATATTAGTGCAAACATTCCACGTACGCTGATCACGTCCTTGGCCGAGGGGACTCCATCGTACTGGATTATCGCCTTTAGTTTCGGCAGACTCTTTTTAACTTGCAGAATCTTCTCGAGCTGCTTCGCGTCCTCGACGACAATTATATTGGCTCGACTGCTCTCGGCGCAGTACTGGCACGCCTCCGGCGAGTTTGTCGTGTAAATGCCTGCCGCGAAGCCGCTGCGTAACAAACAGTTCAACAAATATTTTAGCCGTACGATATATATCGTGGTAAGACGTGACGAGTGTTAGGATAATTTACCCCGCGTAAATCGCTGCGACGTCCGAGACGAACCATTCCGGGGTGTTGAAGCCGAGAATGCAGACGCTGTGGTGTCTCTCCAGGCCCAGGCGCAGAAAGGCCTTGGCCACCGTTCTCACTTGTCTCTCGTATTCTCTGAAAACGTTTATCGGAGCATTATTTTAGGTTTTTGTTTTTTTTTTTGTATTCTACAGCACGGAGTACAACGAGCGAACACAAACTTGTATGTTATCGTAGTTCGATTTCCGTCGACTCCCGGCCTGGAAATTAAAGCGGGTCGGTTCGGGTACTTTTTGGCCTGCCGCGCCAGAAGCCCGGGAATCGATACGGGCTTGAACTCGTCGTTTTGACACTGATCGATTTTTATGCGGACTCGGCCGTTTCCTTCCCACACGGTGTCCGCGTCTGCGGCCAACACTTGATCGGGACCTGCGTAAACACACATTTTGGTATTGTCATGCTGATATCATAAATATTTGTGTTATTTATACATCTCACGCTTGTACACTTATCGGGTACAATCGTAATGTATGTATATATAAGATGTATCGTACACGCATCAGTATTAGCATAGTGTATAGTACACCCGTGAAATTATATAGAGTGTCATAAAAAGGAAAAAAGCCGCTCAAGGACTACTTTTTCAGTACCTTCCAGACCCGTTTCGCTCGGCGTTGCATAACGAGCGACGTTAGTGGCAGTCGACACCTGAAAATCGCAAAAATCGGCATTTAAGATGTGTCTCGCACGATTCGAATGAATGGAAAATGTCACGTTTGCCGCGTCGAGATTGAAATTTGTTGTCTGACGCACCTTGTCGTTTTTTCCGAATCCATTGACGACCCCATTGGTAAGAAGCGACTGAACTGCAGCCATATCTGCAAGCAAAAAAAACGTACGTCACGCGGACGTTATCATCGATATTAGTAAAGTGCACTATTACATTTACGCGATTCGATATGGAATAAGATAAAGTCGATGATTGCGAATAAGTGCGCAACTAGACTCTGCATGGTAGGGTGATATTTTTAACTTGGCGAACGATACTTAATTTCTACTATGTTTTTTTTTTCTTCTTTTAATACCGAAATGTTGCCGTACCGATTTACCGATTTCAGCTAAAGCCTGGATTAATTCTGTTTGACTGTCTGGCTGCTCGGAAACCAAAAAAAGAATAACCGACGGACAGGGCTGATTCTAAGGCTCGCATCGGTATCCTTAAAAAACGCGAGGCAGCCAAAGGCTGTAATTATACGCACGTAGCGCGACGCGGACGTGTGTTAAAAAATGAACAAAAATAATACCCTCGGGGTCTCCGCCGGGAGAGATGATGGCTCACAATCGATCGGAAATGTAAATACGTATGATTACTGCTCAAACTTTGCATTTCGTGGAAAAAAAATGTTATCACCCGCGCATATTTCACTCGTAAGGGTATAAACCCCATGTATGTTGAAGTTTTAGCAGCAGTGTCCAATAGATGCGTGCGTGAAAATGTACAAGTAAGTATAAATATTGGCTCCGGAGATTAGCGACCCTACACAAGCACGAGCTCACTGACAACAGTGGAGAAGACATGTGTGCCACGCTACACGCGTGATTCATACACGCGCGTTCAATATACAAAAACTAAATAATAAATGTACCGCGTGCGGGCTATATACTTATTCTAGCTATATAATTGTACAAAAACTGTGAGTCAACAGCAGCATCAAGAATATATGTATATGTATATAAGAGCTAGACTTGCCCTAATAATACTTATAATGGCCGAGACAGGGAGTTTGGTTTAATGATAAGTATATACCTTGATCGGCCAACTCGTCGAGATGGCCATAGTTCCAGATACCCTGGAGGACCTTGAAAATATAGCCCAGCATTTTGCCGGACCAACCGATTCTTTGTACAAATGTTCAAAGGTACGCAGCGATGATGATGATAATAATAATTATTATTATTGTCCGAGCAGGTAATGGAAACAACAGCAGCAACAACAACAACAACAACAACAACAATGACACTCAAGAGCGCGCGAAGGGCTACGTCGAGCTGGCCACGAGTTCGGCGCCTCCCCCATCAGCAGCGTCCGGCACGCCGAGTGCTGCTGCACCTCCTGCGAGGCGAGACATCCTCGGGGATGAAAAGGTCTTTTTTTTTTTCCGATATCTTACACGCGGCAGCGGCGGCGGTGATAGGAATATAAAAACACCAGCCCGAGTTGAACGCGCAACGGAGGTCCTCCTCTGTAACTTTATGAGCTTCTGCAGAGAGGGAGACGGTATAATACTACGCGGTGTGAAAAAAGGGTAGAAGAGTACATCAGGTATATAATATATCACACAGCGGCATATCGTAGCTGGTGCAAACTTGTATACTGCGGCCGGACGAGCCCTCGCACCCTGCTCACGGCAGTCGCTCGGCGCTCGGAGGAAAATCAATAACGGCGCGCATCAGGCCACCTTTTAGCGCCAATTTCGAAGGGGGACGTCTCGCTCGCGCGTCTGCGCCCTGGATGGTGCCTTTACGCGCAGTCAAACTGCAGAAAACACCTCCATCCAAGCGAGCTCTGATGGGCTTCGAACTACCTGTTAGCATTACTTACCATACTTGCTTGCTTGCTTCTCGATCGAACTGAAGCTAGCGCGTAAGTAAGTATGCCATTGTCACTGAAGCGGGATTATTGAAGCAGCTGCGCTCGTTTTACTTAGCGAGCACGAAAAACGGAGAGGAGATAGAGAGGAACTTCAAGGTCCAGAAAAGCAGTTCAGTGTAATCAATTGGCCAAATCCAAACGTATTTTTTCGAACCCATATCGAAGGCCTTTTTTTTGTTTATGTTTGCGGCCCGATACGTCGATTGCTTTGATAGAGGAACAACGATGATAGCGAGACCATATCACGCCCGTCGATCGTTAATTTTCGAAAATAATACTCGTGCACGCAGAAAAACATTCGCTCTCGATGCGTCTTGTTTTGCCTGGAAAAGCATACACTCTTTGATCGTGAACGACAGTACAAAACCGCGAACCCGTCAATTAGCGTCCATTATTATCCGTGTACTTCTCCGCGATTTCGGAAAACGCGAGTCATAATTGATAGTTCGGAGCTCCGATCGGTTGTGCGGGGGGGGGGGGGAAGGGGGGGGCTGGGATTCGTAAAAAAAGGAGGGGGGAAAAACAAAACAAAAATTCAAGCTCGTTTACAATTACGATGCGGCCGATCGTAGCTATACATATATTCAACTTGACTTTCTCACACTGCACGTCAACCAGCGGATTGTCCGCGTATTAGAAATATCCCCCGAGCGATGTAGGCATTCGATTTTCATATTGAGCGTCGGTCGAAGCAGGTGTACGTACAAGAATGAATGGCAATTCACAGACGGAGGCGCGCATTAAAAAACTATGTCCGTGCTGTAGACCTCATCGTATTCATCAATTCGTACATGCGTTTCCTCTTTTTGTTCCCTTCTAGATATATACAGCTCTCATCGCATCATTTACAGTTGTGTTACACCAAGACCGAAATTAGTGCTTCCTCTTGATTTTCCGTTCGTGACTCGTTCCTACTTTACGTATGGCTTGGCACATAATTCCTATACTTACTTGTATTCAGGGTCGCGAAAACGAGCAGTCGGAGCCCCTTCGACTGGAAAATTCGCTGTAAGCACCGACGCTTTTGGGAAAAAAATAGTAAATTTTCCGTACAGGCAAAAACGAAGCGTCATTAATTTTTTTCACTGTTTTGTCTACTTGAACGGAGACGTTTGGGACGACGGAAACGAGGCACGAGCGGTAGACCGAGCACCGCAATTTCTCATGGAATAGCATAGCGTCTTCTAGAATGACATTCAAAATTTTGACGGACTCGGCTTGGACGTGTGTTTTTTATTATGTAACCACACGAAGCTGACGTGCGTCAAACACATGAAGATTAAATTGCGCTCGTAGTTTTTTGTGATAAGTCTTTAATGTACACGAGCGTACGAGAAAATAATCATTTTTCAAAAGTGACTGCATAAACAGCATCTTTGAAACATCACGATGAGTCGGGCGAGCTGTTATGAATACGTAACATCGATACACCAACCAGCACTCTTTTTATCGTCATGATGGATTTTGATTTTTCACGACTGAGGGGACAATCATTACTGCTGTACAATTCTAAAAATAATCAGGTAACAACACGTTTTTGAATTCGAAATTCATTCAAAAGCGTAAATTGTGATGTAAATGGGACTTGAAATCTTGATATCAAAATTAATTTAAATAGCAATTAAAGTTGAGTAATTGATGAAAATTCGAATTTAGATGATAATATTTATGTAGTTCATTCAAGTAGTAAATTGAAAGAAGTGCACCCAGAGATTATGATGTTCATACGTACGTTTTTTGAAACGTGTACGATAAAAAATATCGCAAACATCCGACCAGTGTCGATAACATAAATATTATACTTGCAAATTTCAAAAAGCTTGGAGTTTAGTATTTTCGAGCGAAAGATTCTTCCACATTTTATGACGAAGCTCAATAATCAAGTTGACCCCAAAGCACCTATGACACAAATTACATCAAATTTGCGTGCATTTATACGACGTTTCCAACGTCTCTTATCGTTTTTTATTGATAATTATCATTACCTAATCAATCGCCACTCAGCAAACTCGCAAAAACTGAAATCAGAGACCTAAATTCTCTAAAGTAATAAAAAGCGCGTAGCATGCACACATACATTTATATGTAATAGGCATCACACGAGTGTGAAAACTGAATATTTTACTAGCTTTTATTGCTTTGAAAAAGCAAAAATTAGGACTTCATTAAATATTAACATTAAAAAAATATGTATTCGTTGAAACTACGGTTTCCGCTCTCAATGATATTGATTAACTGTGTATTTTGTGAAAATAGCATACAGTCTGTTGAAAGCTAAACTAATTGATTTCAACAATTAACACAGATTACTTACACAACAAAGCAATCCCAATTTTAGCATTAGTCTAACATGTATTGATTGTTAAAATCAATTAGTTTAGCTTTCAACAGACTGTGCATATTCCACAAAATACAAAGTTTATTATGAAAAAATTGTAAAGGTAATCTGACCATATAAAATATTTATTGAAAAGAATATTTCGGGTTATTTTACTAAAAAAAAAAAAATCAGAGATTGCACTAGAATACAGTCATTATTAAAAAAACCTACTTTTTCAAAATTTAAAATTCGCGTACTTATACTCCAAGCTTTCATTACCAGTAATAAAATATCGATGACCGGAAGAAACATTGATTTTCTATTCACTAGTTCAATCGAACAAAAAAGATGATTTCAATATTTCCCTTCCATTCATACATAAGTAGAACTATCCATCATCATCATACTTACAGTTGTTTTGACAAAGCTGATGCGCTAGAGTAAAGTGTTTAGCAAAAGGATTCTTTACAATCGGTGTTTCGCTTCCTGATAAGCGCACTATCATAAGCATACTATACTTGAAACGCGAGAAATACCGACATCGTAGCAACAACGGCGTAACAGGTAGTAGGTACTTATAATATATACATGAGCGTTATACTATGCAGTAAAGAAATAACGTACATGCGCTAGTAAGTTTTGCAAATTTTTTAAGATGAAAGTGCAAACGTAGAAAAACAAAAACTGTCGAATATTTGCGGTGTGAAAATAATTCGAATGAACGGACAGAACAAGCGATGATGAATAAAATTTTTTAAAAAGGGAATCTATAATATACATAAAAATAGACAGATCCTAATGAACTATTAATCACTTACATGGTACAGAGTCTAAGAAAAACCTCGATCGGTTGAGTGACCGGTATTATAGATCCAAGTGAAATAATGAAAAAATTGAACAGAAGTAAAACAAAAAAATACACATCACCTGGTAAGTACACGTGGCTGAAGGCGACTGCAATGTAGGTATATCGGCAAAAACGGCTCAAGCTCCGGCTCGAGCAGGTGTACTTCTGTATGTTTTATGTGACGAGAGCAGGGGATTCGTATTTTAAAATCTATCCGTCATCAGAAGGTACACTGCATTATTTGATTGCCGAAGAGATTACAGGTTTTTGCACTCGAGCTAATCAATCGCAAGATCCAAGAGAGAATAAGTAAGTATAGCAATTTCTGCAGGGACGCGAGTCGATGATGGTATGTAACTGTAATTTGCACTGGAATCGGCTGATCGTTAAATCGACCCACTGAAGTAAGTATCCATATATTTAAAGTGGGAGAAAGCTCGCACGCTTCTGATTCGCGTTAAGCCGAGCGTCACGCCACGCCGAACCGGCAGTCTGTAATATCTGTATACTGCGTATTAAAAGCTAACGACGATTAGGTATAAAGATTTACAGGAAGATGAGTCAAGCTTATATTTTACGTTAGTCACCTGCATGTATGAATACACACAACAGCAACAGGTCTATCGAACTTTACTAAGTAGGTAAGTATTATAAGTGCAGACGCAGGTGAACGTGGCACTCGAGAACTTTAGCTCCGCTCCCGTGCCCACCCGATAGAAGACTGCGCGAGCTTGACTGTACGATGAGTGCAGACTGCAGGATATTTAAAGTTCCCTACTTCACGTACCTACCACAAAATGTGCTTGAAAGGAAATTAAGGAGCGCAACGCTGCACATCCGCGTGCACTGCTTAAGTATAAGCACGCGGGTCTCGTGGAACCGGCGCTGGTCAAAACGTATATACCTCTTTTTCTTTTTTTTTTTTTTTCCATGAAGGTATGTTATACACCAACGAATAGAAGTATACACAAGACGTTCACCGTAATCTTGGCTCCCTCCCATTTTTATGCTTCTTTCCTTTCACCATGCACGCATTCAGAATGTCGGCAGAGCAGCCAAGTATATACGGATTGTTTCACAAAAATTGTATCTCTAGCTCCGTGTCGTCGTAGCCAACAGTTCCAAAATTAATTTTAATTTTTTTCTCTCCGAGTGGGCGTCATTTCTAAAAAAAACTCCGAATAGATTATTATAATCTGGAAATCCGTACTTTATAATGACTTTATAAAGAACAAGACAAGGTGACAGATATCATTATATGACTAATTTTTACATTCAATTTTTAAAGCGACATTCTGAAAATACACGTAATTTCATGTTCGTCACGGAGGCCTAAGCTGTTTTTCTCCTGGGAGCTTTCTTCGCTAATTTTATCGATTTTGCTTCTTGTTTTAGTCGGAAGCAAAATAGTCGTGCAAACACTTTTATGATATCTTGTGGATGTATTCACGATAATTTATCGACAATTTAAGCACTATCGCGTAACTTTTTTTTGGAATATCAAATCGATACCAACCCTCCCAATAAGCATTTGATGTACTATTATTATTGTATTAGAGTTAAAAAAGAATTCTTTTTTTTCGAAGTGTTCAAAAATATTCTTTTTTAAGTATATATGTTATCTTGAATGTCCGCTTTTATAAAATTAAATGAATATTACTAAAGTGTTCTAAAAGAATTCTTTTAATCGGAAAAAACAAATTATAGTTACGTTAAAATTTCCCTTAATAATATACATTTATTTTCAGGTAAAACCATGATTCGAGGTACTAAGATGATATTCAAAGATATGAATTTAGCAAATTTAATTCAAATCGGTAGAAAATCAAGGATAAATAATTTTTGGTGATCTTAAATATTAAATTTCTTCTTGTAAATGTGTGAGTGTATCATTTATGGGATACATTCGACTGTCTTGCAACTTTTTTCGGCATTGTTACTGCTTACATGCTTTTCATAAGTTATTGATTACTTTATAAATAATTA